>VMDO01007417.1:0-91451 GCA_007922755.1 Pedetes capensis
TTTCAGTGGCATCATATGGTTGTGAAAGCTGGACATTGAACAAGAGAGACAGAAAAAGAATTGATGCTTTTGAATTGTGGTGCTGGAGACGTCTATTGAATATACCATGGACTGCCAAAAGAACCAACAGATCTGTCCTAGAAGAAGTACAACCAGAGTGCTCCTTGGAAGCAAAAATGGCCAAACTGCATCTTACATAGTTCGGACATGTAGTCAGGAGAGAACAATCCCTGGAGAAGGACATCATGTTTGGAAGAGTGGCAGGTCAACGCAAATGAGGAAAACCCTCCACCAGATGGATTGACACAATTTCTGCAACAATGGGCTTAAACATAAATAAGATGGTTTGCCTGGCACAGAATCGGCAAGTGTTTTGATCTGCTGTACATAGGGTCGCTATGAGTCCGACTCGACTGGATGGCACCTAACAACAACAACAACAACAATTTTTCTTACAAGATTTTCCCCTAATTGTGCAATTAGGAATTTTTTTAGCTTTTGCTCTTCTTTCTCTATATAACTTTCTTTTTTCTTCTTCTTTTTCTTTCATTTACCTAACTCTTGTTTCTTTTTTCTTTCTCCCTGTTCTCTTCTCTCCTTTATTCCAGGTAATTACTATTTTTATTTTCACTCTAAATAATTTGTAACCTCATAGCTTACTCTATATTGCTGTTACCATTTTCTGTTCTATAAGCATTGATGGTGTAGCTGGCTTTAATTGATTTTACACTTATATCTGTCCCTACTTTCGTCAGATATTGTACCTGTTACAGTGGCTTCTCTTCCCCTCTCAGAGTAGTACTGAGGATTGAGTTCTCAAAACAAATCTGCTCACTAAGATTTCCAAGTAAAACTGAGAGAGATATCCATCCCAACAGATGCACAAATCACAAAACAGAAACACAAGAAATATGAAAAACCAAGGCAATGCATGTCCTCCAAAAAACCTTAACTCTTCAACTACTGAATACATATATGGTTGAATTGTCAAAGACCTCAAAAGTGTACCTGTAAAAATAATCAATGACTTCAAAGAATATATAAAGCAGCAGATGAATGAAGTAAAGAAGTCATTTCAGGACCTGGATAAGAAAGCTGCCCAGGTAGAATAAAAAGTCAGCAATGTTGGTGAGAAATTCAGCAAGAAAATTGAAATTAAAAAAAAAAAAACAGAAATATTGAAATGAAGAACTCAATAAATCAAATAAATAACAGTGGAAAGCATAAACAATAAACTAAATTAAGCAGAAGAAATAATATCAGGGATGATGACAGTGTTCAAAAATAATACATTCAAATATCAATAAAGAAAATATCTAGTAAAGGAATGTGGCCACAACTAACAAGAATTCTGGGACATGATCACAAGACCAAATCTCAGAATCCAGGTTGTAGAAGAAGGAGCTGTGATTAGAAACTAAAAGCATAGAAAACCTATTTAATGAAATTATATCAGAAAATTTCCCAAATCTGGAGAAAGAAATGGGCATCTGACTAGAAGATGCATTTAGAACCCCAGACACAACCAGAAAGGAATCTCTCCATGACACATTATAGTTAAAAGTTTAAGACTACAGAACAAAGAAACAATTTTAAAACCTTCAAGAGAAAAACACCAACCCACTTACAAAGGCAAACCCCTGAGAATAACATCAGATCTCTCAGCACAAACCCTAAGATCTAAGAAAGCATGGAATGATATATTTAAAGCCCTGAAAGTGAATAACTGCCAGCTAAGATTATTATATACAGCAAAGTTATTATTTAAAATCAATGGAGAAATAAAGACCTTCCAAGACAAGCACACATAAAAGCAATTCATTACTACCAAGCCTACATTGCAGAAGATATTCAAAGGAATCCTACACATACAGGAGGGAGAATGTTTTAATTATGATAGTGCAGGAAAGAATATATTCTGTGAGAGAAATAGATGAAGTAATGAGAAATTGCAAAGGATCCATCATGACTAACTGAAAAAGCCAGCAAACCCAGGACATAAATAAGAAAGAAAGGAAAGAACAAATAGTATATGATCCAACAAGGAAAATACCCAACAGAATTACAGGAATCAACAAACCTCTCTCAGCAATAACTGTAAATATAAATGGTCTTAACTCTCCAATTAAAATGTATAGCCTAGCTAAATGGATTAAAAACAAGATCTAACAAATGTTAATGATTTTTTTGTCTGCAAGAAACACATGGCACTGGCAAGGACACACATAGACTGAAAGTGAAAGGATGGAAATCATTATACTAAGGAAACAGAAGCCAGAAAAAAAGTAGGAACAGCCATCCTTATGGGGCTGAGGTTCAGCTCAGTTGGTAGACTGGTGCTCTGGGCCCTTAGAGGCCCTGGCTTTAATCCTCAGCACTACAAAACAGAAGAAGGACATGGAAATCCATTCTTTAAGTGATCTTGGAAAAAAATCAGCCACTGGTAGCCCTTTGTGAGTTGCTATGAGTCGGATCCAACTTGATGGCATCTAACAAGATATCCTCATATCAGACTTCAAGCTAAAATTAGTCAGAAGAGATACAGAAAGGTCACTACATAGTAATAAAGGGAGCAATATATCAAGAAGGTATAACAATTGTAAATATATATGCATTGAACAAAGGTGCACCCAATTTCATAAAAGAAATACTAGTAGACATGAAGAGACAGATATATCCAGATACAATAATAGTGGGTGACTTCAATACCCCTCTCTTATCAATATATAGGCAATCCACATCCAAAAAATCAACAAAGAAACTTTAAAGTTAAACAGCCGAATAGATCAGATGGACTTAATAGATATCTATAGGATATTCCATCTAAAAGCTAGAGAATAAAAATTCTTCTCAGCAGCCCATGGAATTTTTTAAAATAAATTTTCTCTGATATAAATTTGTGGCCATATATTAAAACTTAACAAATATTGAAAAATCAAAATAATTTCTTATATCTTATTGGACCACAAAGGAATACAACTAGAAACTAACAGCAAGAGAAACTAGAGAAAATATACAAATATGGGGAAATTAAACAACACACTTTAAAATGATCAGTGGATCCTTCAAGAAATCTGGGAAGAAATTAAAGATTTCCTAGACTTGAATGTAAATGAAAACGCAGCCTGCCATAACCTTAGGGATACAGCAAAGATGGTTTTACGAGAGAAAATTATACCCATGAGTGCCTACATTAAAAAAATCAGAGAGGACTCAATAATTTAATGATACACCTCCAGGTCTTAGAAAAAAATAAAAGAACAAGCAAAACCTAACATCAATGGATGGAAAGAAATAATAAAGATCAAGGCAGAAATTAATGAAGTGGAGACTAAAAGAACAAGAAAAAGAATTGATGAAACATATAGTTCTCTGAAAAGATAAACAAGATTGACAAACCCTTAGCCAAACTAACAAAAAGGAAGAGAGAGAAGAGAGACTGAAGCAATAGTAAAGGTTCTTCCAAGAAAGAAAAGCCCAG
Organism: Pedetes capensis; assembly: GCA_007922755.1. NCBI lineage: Eukaryota > Metazoa > Chordata > Mammalia > Rodentia > Pedetidae > Pedetes > Pedetes capensis. Next base: position 3,482 of record VMDO01007417.1, read on the forward strand.
GACTAGATGGAGTCATGCTGAATTCAATAAGAACTTTAAAGAAGAATTAACATCAATGCTCCATACACTATTCCATAAAACACAAAAGAAAGGAACACTACCACACTCATTCTATGAAGCCAGTATTACTCTGATACCAAAACCAGATAAGAATATATCAAAAAAGGAAAATTACAGACCAATTTCCCTGATGAACCTAGATGCAAAAATCCTTAATAAAATACTTGCAAATTGACTTCAACAACATGTTAAAAGAAAGAGCAATGCAAGGGCTATCAAAATATCTGATTTCAAATTAAACTACAGAGCCATAGTAACAAAAACAGCATGGTAGTGGCACAAAAAGAGATGTGTGGACCAATAGAACACAATAGAAGACCCAGAAATAAGCCCATACAGCTACAATAATCTGATGTTTAACCAAGGTACCAAAAATATAAGTTGGAGGAAAGCCTCTTTAACAAATCATGCTGAGAGAACTGGATATTTTTATGTAGAAGAAGAAAATAGATCCTTCTCTCTCACCTTATTTATACAAAAATCAGTTCAAAATTGATTAAAGACCTTAATGTAGGATCTAAGTCTTTGAAAGCACTAGAAGAAAACTTAGGGAAAACACTTCAAGATATAGGCACAGGCAAGGATTTTCTGAAGAGGACCCCAATAGCTCAGAAAAACAACAGCAAGTATTGACAAATGGGATTGCATGGAATTGAGATCCTTTCACACACCAAAGGACACCATTAAAAGAATACAGAGACAGTGGGAGAAAATCTGCCAAAATAATCCAGATTCATGTTCTCTCTCTCAAATGAAAGAGCTAGATTTACCTTAAAGAAAAAATACACACACACACACACACACACACACACACACACACAATCATACTTATCTAAGATAATACAAGTGGATCCAATATGAAGTGGGAGGGGACTAGTAGGAGGCAGTGGCTGATGGGAAGGTGGGAGGGGGGAGGAACAACTTACAGGGGTAAAGAGGGAGAGAAAAAGTGCAAAATATAGGATGCGACCCTATGAAAATCCAAACAAAATCATGCAATAACTCATAATTGTATACAACTGTCATTACATATTAATCAATTTCCCTTCTTTTTGTTTTGTTGGATTTTTTTGTTTACTTTGTTCTGTAAAATGTTCAAGGAGATGGATGTGTAAATAATTCAGATTTGATAATTGCATAACGTATATAAGAACTGAATTATCACTCTATATCTCAATATGTACAATTAAAATACTAATAAAAACAGAAACACCACATTTTGTACTCAATAGCAAAATCTGGATTTATATATTATACATAGCAAATAATGTATATATGTATGTATGTATATATTTACACACACACACACACACACACACACACAGAAAAACATGCAAACAGAATGAAGACCACTTGTGGGGAGGAAGCAGATGAGAAGAATGGGGTCATGAGAGGGTAATGGGGGAGGAGAACCTAAGCATTGTATGTTGTTGTTGTTGTTAGGTGCTGTAGAGTCAGATCCAACACATAGCAACCCTCATAGGGTTTTCAGCAATGTATAGTGATATGCATATATGCAAATGTCAAAATGAAACTCATTAGGATGTACACTAAAAATTACTAACAAAATAAATAAAAAGAAAAGCTTCATGATCTTATAGGGGGAATCTAAAAAATGTTTATAACAAAGAATTGGAAAGTAGTACAATGATTAGCAGAGGCTGAGAAGAGTAGTAGGCAGAGAGAGATGGAGAAAATTCAGTGGGTATGAATTTATGGAGATAAGAAATAAATTCTGGTCAGTTATTGTAAAGTTGGGCGATGATAGATAATGTTATCGTACTGTATATTTCAAAAATATAAAAGCTAGAAGAAGGAATTTCAAATGTTTCTACTACAAAATGTGATGAATATTTATGGAAATATATATGCCTTGCCTGATTTTAACATTATGCAATGCATATATATATATAAATATACATATATACATATATACATATATATACATATACATATATATAATCATTTTCCACCTCATAAATATGTACAATTTTTATGTGTCAGTTAAAAGTTAAAATTTAAAATAAAGTAAAAATATAAAACTCTATAGCTGCTGAGCAAAGGATAAAATGTTTACTACAGAAATTGAAATACCTATTCTCATTCCTGCTATACAAAAGACAAAGAAATGAAGAGAAAGCTATCATTTTAAACTTAGAATTTTTTCAAAGTATTTGAATAATATCTGGACAGATATTTTTAGTTGAGTAGAATGCATGAATCTAAGGAATAATTTATAATAGCTTATGAATACTTTCTACATACCTGTACTAGCAGCTATAATTACTAAAATAAATGAAATTAATATCTTCCCTCAACAATCTTGAATTCTAGTTAATGAACAAGACATGCATATAGATGATTATAACACAATGTAGAAACAATTTATAGTATCTCATTACATTGCTGGTCAGTGCTTGCAGAGTAATCTTTAATAATAAAATGTATGCTATATTCTGATTTCTAACCCATGAATTGTTTTCTGTTTTCTAATGGGTAAAGATCAGTACCATCATGAGGTCTTCTGTGATCTGGAGTCTGAATATGAGTCTCATACTTTTTAAAACTCAACTCTTCTCTCTTCTCCTCTCCTCTCCTATCCTCTCTCCTCTCTCCTCCTCTCCCCTCCCCTCCCTTTCTCTCCTCTTCTCTCTTCTCTTTTCTTTGCACTTCTTTTCATTTTGTGATTCTGGGGACTTCATGCATATTTTGCAAATGTTATACTAAAGAGTTGCACCCTGAGACCCTTAAATGTTTTTTTAAATATTGAGGCAGGGTCTTGCAAAGTTACACAGGCTGCTTCTGACCCCAAACTTGCAATCCTCATGCCTCTGCCTCCCAAGTAGCTGAGATTACAGGCATGTGCCACTGTGTCCTTCTTGAACCTATGTCTTAAAGAGCTATTTTGATACCCCAAACTTCAGCCATTGTTGTTGTTGTTAGGCGCCTTCAAGTCAGTATCTGATTCATATCGACCCTAAGTACAACAGATAAAATTCTATTGTTGTGCTTCTCTGCTATTCATAGTTTTCTTAGTGGCTGATTATTTTTTGGGAGTGAGTTACCAGGTTCTTCTCCCAAGCCTACAGTACCTGGTGTTCCCAGGCAGTCTCCCATCCAGATACTGACCACGTCCAACCCTGCTTAGCTTCCAAGATCTAATGGGATTGGATGCCACAGTGGTAAAGCTGCAGGCGTCTTCAGCCATACTATGATATTATGCCTACAATAACTCTCTCTTACTCTGAGTTTATTTATATACAAAATTATTAAATATTGTCAATGTATTATTATGTGTGTGAATGTGTGTGTATGATTTTTGACTCCCTAATTTCATTTTAAATGACCAGAAAAACAAAATCGCTAACTTAGGTTTCTTATAGATTCATTCTAGGTATGTCCTGTGCCAGTAGATAACAGTGTTAACTGTCGAAGAAATTGCTCTGTAAAATTTTTAGAGAATGAAGAACAAAAGAATACAACAAAGAGTAAAGAAAAAAGTTAGAGAAGGAAGGTTTAAGGAAGAAAGAATGGTGTTTGGATCCAAAGACTGGGATTTACTACAACTCTATGTGTTGTCCATTGCCATGGCCACTAGTCACATGTGGCTATTTATGTTCAAATTTAACAAATTAATTGAATAAAAGTTCAGTTTCAGAGCCAAATTAGCCCCACTCTAAGTCTTTCTTATTTATATGTCACTAATGGCTACAGTACTGGAAAATGCAAAACATGTCCATCACTGGAGAAAATTCTATTAGACAGCACTGATCTAAAGTATGCTAATCAGTGTTCCTCTTGAGGGCTGATATGTCCCAAAACTTTTAGTAACCTTCAGATATTTTAAAAGCAAATAACATTGCAGGCTAGTGTTTCAAGTAGTGTTACAAAGGAACCACGTACAGAACAGAAGCTTGGTGTGTTGAATTAACCCTATATATACAGTAACTTTCCCCAGCCTCTCATTTCACTACAGAAAGCCACACATCAATAAAGCAGGCCTGCTCTCTAGTCACACACATACCTTTCCATGTACATGCCCACTTTGGCAAGAGAAGACTGGATGGCCAAAGGGGGATTGTTAGTCAGTATTAACCATTTATGATTATTTGTTTATGGTGTCTTTGGTTGTATAAAATTTAATATACTGTAAACCCAAAGCTAAAGTTAGAGTGATAGATTTTTTACCTAGGACTAAGTTTCATATCCATTCTGTTGACATAAATGACCATGAGTATATAATTTATCCAAATAATCTCTTTTTAAACAAATGAGAGATAGAAAGTAAAAGTCTAAGGTTCTAGTATAATTGTGATTGTACTAAAGGAATGAAAAAATTAAACCTTATGGCAATCTGGAATAAACATATACATTAGGGCAGGAATTTATTAAACCAGTATGTTTATTTCATGATGCTCTTAAAGCTAGTACCATGTGTAAGAGTGGACATATTCTATACAAATAAGAACAGTTAAAGGAGATAGCTATTTTTGATAAGATGGTGTTCAAACCTTGGATCATAACTGTGTTATAATATTCCCAAAGGATTCTCACAGTACTTGGCAAAATAGAAACATCTGAAGATGTTAATGAAGTGTTCACATTCAGACCATTAGGTCTTTGAAGTACTCCTTTTAAACAGAGAGTTGTTGTAGATCAAATTAATATAAAATTTATACTAAGTTATTTAGATGAATGTTATTTCAAGGATCACCATTAAAAAAATTGATGAAGTAGTGAATGTCCTTTTGTTGTAAAAAAAAAAAAAGAATGTAAATTAAAATAGAGTATTGTACTTTGAAATAGTGAATCTGAATTTTAAGGGTATGTTTCTACTTGCTCTGGTTTTTGAGATTTCAAGTAGTTAATAAGGTCATCTGAAGTCAGATACAGCTTTCAATGTTGAATGTAGCTTTTGTAATTTGTATGTACAATATAACATTTTAGACAAACTACAAGGGTAAGCTTGTATATAGTTTTAAGTGTCCAGGTTGACTGTCTAGAATTTTTTAAAGCAACTTTTATCTTGTATTAAAATTCTATGATCCTTTTGTTTTTGTTCAAAATGAATACATTTCATAGTAACATTTAAGAGAATCAGAATGAGTATTCCTTACGCTTTTGTGAGATTTTATTCTTTTTCTAAAATATTCATTATAATCTAGTCTCCAATACTTACTCCTTGCCTCTGAATTAGGAACAGTGATGGATTTATTTTATTTCACCCTCCGTTATTTTCTTCTCCTCTATGTTCTTCCTTTTTTAATAGTAAAGATTTGTTATTGTTGTTGTTGCTAGGTGCCCTCAAGTCAGTATCTGACTCTTAGCAACCCTATGTACAACAGGCGAAACACTATTTATTGTCAGTGTTTCTCTGATGTTCATAGGGTTTTCAATGGCAGATTTGATTTTTTGGAGTGGGTTGCCAGGTCCTCCTCCCAAGCTTATAGTATCTGGTGTTCCCAGGCGGTCTCCCATCCAAGTACTAATTTGTGCCCCAAACTGTGGTAAGTAGAAGCTCATTGACTATAAGCCAATCAGGAATTCTTTGTGTTCTTTGAACTTACAGCATATGAAAAGATGAATTAAATGCTGATATAATTCCCATGTTATATTATAGAGACTAATTCATATTACAATTAATACAAGTTATGGCTTCCAGAGTAACCATTAATGTTCTCTAAATTGGCTTGTCCATTATATTGCTTAGATGGATGTTAGTATTTACAGTCAAGAGAAAATTCAAATCAGCTTGCTTCAAAATAGAGGGTTAAACTACCTCTATAATAAAAGATGAAGAGAGAGAATGTGGTTCTACCATGACTCTCACCTCTGTTTCACCTCCTACTGGCATCCCTCATGCTATAGCTGTTGCTGGCCTCAAAAAAGCACATAAAAAAAAAAAAAAAAAAAAAAAAACCAGAAAAGAGAAACATTTTTAGAAACCCCAATCAACCTTCATAATTTTTAGCAGTCTGAATTGGATCCTATATTCATCCATAGAATGTAAGGCACAACAGCAAAAGATGGTCCCTGGGAGCTAATGGAGGTGCTCTCAACACACCAAAGGAGGCATGAGCAGTTAGGGGGACAACCAAGATCCGTTCTTTACAGCACACCATGCAGTGCACTGAACATCACAGAACACTGCAGGACAGTCTAGCTTTGAAGGCAGGAAGATGATGGGCTGTACTTTTATAAAATGCTTGGCTTTATGTTTATTCTCTTATAGGAAAAAGGAGAGCAGTTATAAATGTGATTTTACATGTTTTGCAAAACATCATTCACTGTGATTTTACTTTTTTGTTGTTGTTGTTGTTTCTTCATGCGTCTTAGGCAGGCATTGCATGTAGAGAAACTCTGACATGAACTATTGGGAAATTTACCCAAAATACGAAACCAGTTGATGCTAGAGCCCTTAATCATTGCATGTGTTGCAATATGTGGCACCAAATATCATAGCCACATCTTGATAAAGACCAGACATGGCAATGTATGTAGCTCTCTATGTATGGTAAATAAATAATATATATGGATTACTATTGGTATTGAGGTTGTTCTTGTTTGGCCTTTGAGTTACTCTTTGCCTTTGATCAAGTTTCTGAATCTGTACCTGTTTCAGTCTCTTGATCTCAAAAATTAGGTTGTTGTATATGACATCACATGAACAAACACATAAATATAAGTAATAATATTATAAAATGATGAATAATATAAAATCTATAAAAAGTGGTTATTAAATGTTGGCAAAATATTTTTGTGTATGTCAAACATTACATAATATGATCAGAAAGTACAAGTAGTTAGCAAATAATTTACTCAAATATAATTCTTATTTTAAAAATATCTGTTCCCCTGAATTCATTTGGTAGCTCTAGATGAATAGGGTGGAGTTTATTTTATTTTCAAAATATTCTATTCAAGATGCACAAAAACTTCTTATTTACTTACCAGCAAGAATGGCAGGAGGTGATGTTCAGTGCAGGAGCAGGGGCAGGGACTGTTACTCCAGCTGAGAACTTGTTCTAAAGTCAGATGCCATGTCAGTCTACTGTGACATTTGAAGATGTAATTATTTGGTTTTTGTTCACATAGCTTTTTCTGTCCTGGCATTGAAGTGTTGCATTTATTTCCCTAAAGAACCAAGAGGGAAATGAACTGTGACAAATACTGTTTATTTCTGGAGTAAAACCCCACAAGTCCTTGAGAATGGCCTGGGATTAGAAGAGCCATGGATATTCTTAAAGTCTTTAGTCTCTCCACTGAACAAAGGGATGTAAAGCATGATGGTTGCTGTAAACAACAATTATGATTTTAATATGAAATTGTCTTACTAAAGTAGTTTGAGTTCTTTGAAGAGATAACATACATTTTGACTAAATAAATCCATAGAGATAAACGCAGTTCTAAAAATATTAATGAAGTATCTACAAAAAGACTAATTTCATGTGCCTCAGATGACATCCTTAGATCAGATGGTTAATGTTTTATAATTGATCTTTGACTAGAACCCTGAGGCATAAGCCCAATTAAGGTCTACAAGGATGTATGCATAGAAATCAAATAGATTTATTTTATATTTTATCAGAATCAGAAACCCTTCTGGAATTTTAAAGTTTTAATGGGCAAAAATGAGTATCTTTATATTTGCCAATTATGACTTGCTTAAAGTAATTTTGTAATAATAGCACTGTTTTTCATTATATAGAATACTAACTAGTATATCCAGTGGCAAATAATATAGTGACAGTTAAAAGTATTCTAAGATTTAATGTGAAGATATTATTATGTCCTCCTTTTAAATGACTTTTATTTTTCTTTGGTGTTCTTTCTTAATAATTGCATTAGTATATTTCATTTTTTTCTCTCATGTGAATATAACACCATTGATTTATTGCTCAGGAAATTATTTCTGTAATAGATAGAGGTGAATAAACATATGGCTTAAAGGTGAAGCACCAAGCCTAATCCATTCAGCTAGAAAATATCATAAACCAAAACCAGATATTCAAGCTCCTAGTTTTCTTATCTCTTTTTAACCATGTATTACTATGCATTAAGTGAAACTAGAAATAATTTAAGTCATCTTTCTCTCCATATATGAATCCAGCAACTCAAAAAAGAGGACTTTTCTTCTCTGATTAAACAGATATTTTGCACACCATAGTCACTCATTTCCTTTTTTGATGGTTCTAAACTGTTAAATTCATTCATATATTAGGCAGACAATTGCCTATGGGGAACTTTTAATTAATTACTTGTACATTTATAATCTGGTACAAAAAGTAATGTACTTCTTCCTTCAAAAAGTAGAAGTTGGCTTTTAGAAGGCTCCCATCCCCAAAACTGGAGATCTCTTTTTTCAAATAGAAACTTGTCCGTCAATCATTCTTTTGCATTTAATGCAGTGGACCCTCAAGGAAAATTGAAATGAATTCAAATTATTATTGTTATTTACAGAGTTTTCACTATGTTATCTTAAGCATACTTCTTTAATTATCTATAATTTTGCATCTGGAACAGCAATGAAAAATTTTTTAAAATAACTTTAATTCGGTTTGGTAAATAAAAAGATTTCCTTTGAAGTTTTGCCCATTTAATTTATATTGTGTATCTTCTTAGAAGGTCTGTAATTTATATTTTTAATTTTTTAGACTTATTTTTAACTGATATATGAAAACATAAACAGTTCATATACTAATGGAGTACCATATTTCATTATGAGGTGGGGTTTAGTTCAGTTGGTAGAGTGCTGCTCTGCACTGTCTGAGGCCCTCAGTTCAATCCTCTAGCACTGCAAAAACAGAAGGACGTGGCAATCTACTGAAGCAATCCCCAATCAATCAACCATTGAAAACCCTATAAGGGTTGCTATGAGTCAGACCTGACTCAATGGCACCTAACAACAATGTTGCAATATGTGTATATATTATGTGGTGTTTAAAGCAGATTAAACATAATTAACTCCTCAAACATATATCATTTTTTATAAATACTTCTGACATCCTTTCTTCTAGCTCTTGAAAGTATTTTCTTCCCTTCTGTTTTCTTTTCTTTTCTTTTTTGTTTTCTTTTCTTTTTTTCTTTTTCTTTTTCTTTCTTTCTTTTTCTTTCTTTCTTTTTTTTTTTTTTTCTTTTCTTGGTATTGGAAGGTTGAATCCAGGGCCCCATGTATACTTTGCAAGTGCTTTATACTGGTCTGAACCCCTAGCCTATTTTTTCACATTTTATCTTGAGACAGGATCTCACTAAGATACATAGGCTGCCTCTGGCCTCACATATGTGATCCTCTTGCCTCTGCTTCCTGAATTGCTGGGATTATAGGCCTGTGCCATTGCCCTCAGGATTTTTTAAATCTAAGGTAACCCTACGGTGCAATAGCACTCCTGAACTGGTTCCTGTCTAAATATAACTTAATATCCATTGATCAGCCTCTCCCCATCCTTCATTTTCCCTTGTGGCCTCTTGTAACCACAATTCTATGCTCAATTTATACGAGATGAACTTTTAAAGATTCAACATGACTTTAAGATCATGCAGTACTTGTCTTTCTGGGCCTTGGTTGTCTCACATAACTAATGACTTCCAGTTCCACCCATGTTGCTGCAAATCATAGGACTTATTCTTTTTATGGCTCAGTAGTGTTCCTTTGTGTATATGTATCACATTTTCTTTATTCATTCTTTAGCTAATGGATGCTTGAGTTATTTCAATTTCATAGCACTTGTGAATAATGAACATGGGAGCATAGATGTCTCATTGTCACATTGATTTTGTTTCTTTTGGCTATGTTCCCAGTAAGATTGCTGAATTGGAGAGCGGTTCTACTTTTCATTTTTTGAGGAACCCGCATCCGAATTTCTGTGAGGGCTGTAGTAATTTCCATTCCCATCATCAGTGTGAAGGGTTCCATTTTCTTCACTTGTTTTCTTTAGTATTGTCTTGTCTTGTCTTTTTTTTGTGGTCCTGGAGGTTGAACCCAGGGCCTCACACTTGCATGCTTTGCAAGTGCTGGACCACTGAGCAGCAACTCCAGCCCATTTTTTCAGTTTTTGAGACAGGGTCTTGCTAAATTATGCAGACTGCTTCTGGTCTCGAACTTGCAATCCTCCTGCCTCTGCCTCCAGAGCTGTTGGGATTATAGGCATGTGCCACTGTGCCTGGTGAGATTTCTTTAGTCTTTTTGATAATAGCCATTTTTTTTGCTTGTTTTTATTTTATTTTATATATTTTATTTTATTTTATTTGGGTACTTTGGGGTCAAACACAGGGCCTTGCACAAACTTTGCAAGCACTCTACCACCAGGCTGCACCCCTGGCTAATTTTTTTTTACTTTTTATCTTGAGACAAGGTCCTGCTAAATTACACAGGCTGCCTCTGGCCTCGAAACTTCAGTTGTTCTGCCTTCCACTCCTGAGTTACTGGGATTACAGGCATGAGTCAATGCCACTGGCTAATTTTTGAGACATGATCTCACTAGGTAGCCCAAGGTAGCCTCACTCTCATGATCTTCAAGCCTCCACTTCCAGAGTGCTGAAATTATAGGTATATTTCACCACACTCAGCAATAATAACAGCTCTTACTGGATTGCTGTGATATCTCATTGTGACTTTGATTTTCATTTTCCTGATGATTAGTGGTGTTGAAAACTTTTTCTTGAACCTCTTATCCACTTGTATATATCTTCAATTGAGAAATGTGTATCTGGACCTATTTCTCATTTTTAAGGGGTTTATTTTATTTGAGTATTGAGTTTTTTGTGTTCCTTATATATTTAGGATATCAACTCGTGGTCAGATGTATAGATTGCAAATATTTCTCTCATTCTTTAGGTTATTTGTCCTCTCTGCTAATTTTCTCCTCTGATGTGGAGGAGGTATTTAGTTTGCTCTAATCCTATTTGTCCATTAATGTTTTTGTTTCCTTTACTCTTAGTGTTTTATACAAAAATCCCTTGCCCATTACAGTTTCTCAAAGTGTTACCTCTATGTTTTTTTCTAGTAGTTTCATACTTTCAGGTTAATATTTAAGTCTTTAATCAAATTTTAATTGAATTGGTTTTATATTGCTGAGAATTAAAGCCAGAGCTTTATGCATAATAGGCATGTGCTATACCACTGAGCTATATTCAAAACCTTATTTTTGAGTTCATATTTTTGACTGGTGAAACATAGGGGTGTAGTTTTATTCTTTTGCCTGTGGATATCCACTTTCCCAGTACCATGTATTGAAAACACTATCCTATCTCCAATGCATGCTCCAAGGACCTTTGTTTAAAGTCAGTTGCTTGCAGTTCACGTGAATGGACTTACATCTAAGACCTCTATTCTGTTCATTGGTCTGTGTGTCTGTTTTTATGATAATACTATGCAGTTTTAATTATTACAGCTCTATAATATGTTTCAAAGTCAGAGTAATGCTTCCTGATTTCTTCTTTTTGCTAATGATGACTTTGGTTATTCACATGTTTTTGTAGTTCCACTTAAATTTTAGAATTTTTTCTAGTTCAGTCAAAAATGTCACTGATATTTTGATAGAGACTGCATTGAATATGTAAATCACTATAAGTACTATGGACATTTAACAATCTTGATTCTTCCATTCCATGAATATAGGATGTCAGTCTAGTTTTTTGTGTGTACTTAAATTTCCTTCTTTTCTTTCCTTTCCTTTCCTTTCCATTAATTGGGGGTTGAACCTGGGGCATTGTGCATTTTAGGCAAGTACTCTACCACTGGGCTACATCCCTAGTCCCTTTTTATTTTTTATTTTGAGACAATATCTCACTATGTTGCACAGGTTGACTCTAGCCTCAAACTTGAGATCATCCTATCTCAACTTCCAAAAACCTGGGATTACAGGAACACACTATGGTACCCAATTCTTAAGTTTCTTTCATCAATGTTCTATAATCTGTGTTGGGCAGATCTTTGGCTTGTTTGGTTAAATTTATTCCTAGGGTTTTTTTTGTTGTTGTTGTTTTTAGATGCTATTGAGTCAGGTCTGATTCATAGAAACCCTATGTACAACAGAACAAAAGAGTCTCTAACTTTGTACCAGACATATGATCTTGTTTATGTTTAAGCCTGTTGTTGCAGCTCCTGGGTCCGTCCAACTAATTGAGGGTCTTCCATTTTTTTATGGATGTGCCACTCTCCCAAACATGATGTCCTTCTCCAGGAATTAGTCCTTCCTGACAACATGTCTAGCTATCCTTACTCCCAGGAGCTTTCTGGTTGCACTTCTAGGACAGATCTGTTGGTTCTTTTGGGCAGTACATGATGTATTAAATATTCATGTAAAGCACCATAATTCAAAAGGATCAATTCTTCTGTTTCCTTTATTCAATGTCCATCATTCATAAGCTTATGTTGTGACTGCAGATACCAAGGCATGAGTCAGGTGCACCTTCATCTTCAGTATGACAATTTTACTTTTCAATACCTTAAAGTGGTCTTTTGTAACAGCTTTTCCCAATGCTATACATCTTTTGATTTCTGACTGCTGATGTTGTGGGTGTTGATTGTAGAACCAAGCAAAGCAAAATCTTGGACATTCTCATTCTTCATTTATCAAGAAGTTGCAAACTGACCCAGTTACAAGGATTTTTGTTTTGTTGCTGTTGAGGCGCAATCTATACTAAAGGCTGTGTTCTTCAATCTTCATCAGGAAATATTTCAAATCCACTTCACTTTCTGCAAGCAGAATTGTGTTATCTGCATAATGTAGATTGTTAATGAGTCTTCCTCCAAAGCTGATGCCATATTCTTCTTTATAGCTATTATAAATGGAATTGTTTTCTTGATTTCCCTTTCAGATAACTTACTATTGACATATAGCAACACTAATGATTTTTGGATGTTTACTTTATATCCTCCAACATTTCTGAATTCACTTATAATTTGTGATAGATTTTGGTGAATCATGTCATCTGCAAACAGTGGGAATTTGACATCTCCTTTTCATTAGGATATGCTTGATTTCTTTCTCTTGCCTCATTGCTCTGGCTAGGACATCCAGAATTATGCTGAATAAAGGTGGTGAAAGTGGGCATCCTTGTCTTGTTCCAGATATTGGAAAGAAAGCTTTCAACAGTTTCTCATTTATTATAATGATAGCAGTTACCTTATTATATAGCCTTTATTTTGTTGAGATATATTTCTACTTTACTTAGTTTATTCAGTATTTTTATCATGAAGGATTTTTTTTTATATACTTAGGTGTTGAACCTAGCATCTTGCATATACTTTGCAAGCAGTCTACCAATGGGCTGCACCTCCAGAGCATTTTTTTTTTAATTTACTTTTTGTCTTGAGGAAAGTTTCCTTAGTTTCACAGTCTACCTCTGGCCTGGAACTCATGATCATCCTGCCTCCACCTCCCTAGTCACTGGGCCTAGAGGTGTGGCCACCACATGGAATGTTGAATCTTATTAAATGTATTTTCTGCATCTGTCGAGATAACCAGGTGGTTGTTGTCCTTCATTTTTTTTTGATATAAGGATCTCACATTTGCTTGTTTGTGTATCTCTGTCCATCCTTGCATCCCTGGGATGAATCCCACATGACAATGGTGAATAATCATTTTAATGTGTGATGGGATTTGGTTTGCTAGTAATTGATTGAAGATTTTTCCATCTGTGTTCATCAAAGATATTGGTCTGTCATTTTGAGTTGATCTTTTTTTCTTTTATAAAATTGTGTTCTTAATTGGCTTTGGTATCAGGGTAATTCTGAAATTGTTTACAAACATTCTTATTCTATTTTCTAAAATAACTTAAAGAGAGTTGGTAGTATTTCCCCTTTTTATATGTTTGATAGAATTTGACAGTGAAGTCATGTGGTCCTGGGCTTTTCTTTGATGGGAGGACTTTTACCATTCAATCAATACTGTTACTTGTCATTGTCCTGTCAATATACTCTATCTCTTCAAGATTTATTCTTTTAAAGTTTCATGTGTCCATGAATTTGTCTATTTCTTCTAGGTTACAGATTTTGTTGACATATAGTTGTTCATATAACTCTGTATTGCTCTTTGTGTTTCTTTGCTGTCAGTGGTAATGTCTCCCTTTCATCTGTGAATTGATTTATTGGAAACCTCTCTTATGTTGGTTACTTTTCCATTGCTATGACCAAAATACCTGACATAAACAAGCTAAGGATGGAAGAATTTATTTAGTTTATGGTTTCAGAGGGTACTAGTCCACAGTAGAAGGGAAAGCATGGTCAAAGAGCTCAGTCTATTATGGCAACAATATGTAGCAGAGGCTCTTCACATCACAGGAGACCAGGAAGAGAGCCTGACCAGAACCTTCAAGAGATGTGCTTCTGCCAGCTAGGACCCACCTTCTAAAGGTTCCATAGCCTTCCAAAAGAGTGCCTCCAGCTGGGGAACTAGCATTTAAATGTAAGCCTGTGGGGGCTGTTTTATATTTAAACCACAACATCTCTCTGTTTCTTAGTTAACCTAGCTAAGGGTTTTTCTGTTGTGTTTATCTTTTTAAAGAGCCAGCTCTTATATTTCTTGACCTTCCACATTGTTTTTTAGATTGTATTTAATTTATTTCTGCTCTAATTCATATTACTTTTTTTCCTTTCTACTAATATTTGGTTTGGTTATTCTTGGTTTTTGTCCCTTTTTTGTTGTTGTTCATTCAGATGCAGTGATAGGTTGTTTACTTGAGATTTTTCTATTCTTTTGATGAGTTTTTCTATTCTTTTAATTGTTATACATTTACATTTTAGTATGGATTGTGCCGTATCCCATATGTTTTGTCATCATTTTCATTTTTTTGAAGGAAACATTTCTTGGCCTCTTTATCTATTGGTTTTTCAAAAGTAAATTATTTAATTTCTGTGAATTTATATAGTTTCCAATGTTATTATTTTCTATTTTGGTTGCAGTGTCAGAAAAGATACTTGGTGGGATTTCAGATTTTTAGAAATTGTTGAGTCTTCTTTTGTACCCTAGTGTATGATCTATCCTTTGGAACTTTCCATGTGCTGATGAAAAAAATGGACATTCGGCAGCTGCTGGATGGGCTGTTCTGTAGATGTCTACTAGGATTACTTGGTCTAGGATACAATTTAACTCTGCTGTTTCTTTGTTAAGTTTGGGGGTTTTTTTGTTTTTGTATTTGTTTGGTGGTTTTTTTAGGGTTTTTTTTGTTTTTTGTTTTTTGTTTTTTTTGGTCTGGGCGTTCTGTCCTTTGCTAAAAGTGGTATGTTAAAGTCCTCAATAATTATGGTATTGGAGTCTATATCTCCCTATAGAGATATTATTATTTGCTTTATATGTTTGTGTGCTGTGATATTGGGCATCCATATATTTAGCATTATTATTTCCTATTGTTGATTGACTTTTTATCATTATACAATATTCTTCTTTGTCTTTTAACTGATTATAACTTAAAGTCTATTTTACCCGAAATAAATTCCTGATTTTTAAAAATTCTATTTGTATGGAGTGGAATGTCTTGTTTTAACCCTTCACTTTTAGTCTTTATGAAGTCTCCTTTCACCTTCCAGGTGCAATTGAGTGTCTTATAAGCAACATTTAGTTGTGTCTGAGATTTTTTTGTTTAAATCCATTTAGATTTTCTATATATATCTTTTGCCTGAAGCCATACCACTGTAGCATTCAATCCTGTCAGATCTCAGAAGCTAAGCAGGGTTGGGCCTGGTTAGTACTTGGATGGGAGACCACCTAGGAACACCAGGTGCTTTAGGCTTTGGAGAAGGACCTGGCAACTCACTCCCCTAAACAATTAGCCATTGAAAACCCTAAGAATAGCAGAGAAGCACTAACAATAGTGTTTCACGTGTTGTACTTAGGATCACTATGAGTTGGATACTGACTCCATGGCACCTAACAACAACAACAACATACATTTTTTAATTGGAGAAGTTAATTCACTTACATTGAAAGTAATCACTGATAGGTGACATCTTACTACTAATATTGTATAACTTGTTTTCCAATTTTGCTATAGTTTTTTCTCTCTTTCCTTTTCTTACAATCTTCCTTTGTACTTAAATGATTTATTCTAATAGTATGTTTTGATCCCTTGCTTATTATTTTGGGCTGGTCTATTGCAGATGTTTGCTTTCTGGTCACCATGAAGCTTATTAAAACATCATATTTATTCATTTATTTATTTTGTAGTAATAGAGAGTTGAACTCAAAGTCTTGCACGTTGTAGACAAGTGCTCTATCACTGAGCTGCACCCCCAGTTCCTTATATTTTCAGGCAGGATCTTACTTACATTGTATAGGATGCTTCTGGCCTCAAACCCATGATCCTTCTGTCTCAGCCTCTAAAATCACTGGGATTACAAGTATATGTATATGACATAATCTGAGCATTGAAGTATTAGGTGTTTATTCCAGTATTCCTAATGTGGTTTTGTTTATATCTATCTCTCCACAAATTCTAAAAAGGCTGCTTCTATTTTCAGAGCCTTTGGTCACTTCCATTATTATAGCACTGGTTGGTGCCAAGGTCCAGATTTGCTAGGCATTTGCTTTTGGTATGTTGTCACTATATGATTACTAAAGGGAAATCCAAGCCCAAGTTTATCTTTAATACAATGTTATATTATTGTTGAGAATGAACAAGAAGAGTACTTGGAAAGAGTAATCTGTTTCCCAAGCCTCTCTGTGGGACCAGTCTAGGACCAGATGCCTGCTGTCCTTTGACCAGGCATTGTGAGATTTTACCTGACTATGGACAGAATCATTGTAGATGCATTAGCTTCAGACTCCTATGTCACACTTGTAGCCATCAATACTGACAATCTGTTTCATTCCCTGATCTTGAAACCCAAAAAGACCAGCACAACTGTGGGGTAGGACCACACTGTTATGTGCCACCTACTGATGAAGTAGAATCCTTGCCTAAGACTGCTGCAGCCAGCCACAGGTGATATTAGCTGGAACAGAAGTCTAATCACCAAGGCTGCATGTCCTTCCATGCACTAGGGTTGTTCCGCAGGCTTTATCTGCATGCAACCCTGGTAATGGGAACCATGAAGATATGCCCACTGTTAGATTTCATCAGCCCACCCTAAGTTCCAGAGCAAAGTCTCTTGTTTCCTAACCTTTCCTGCCCACTCTGAATGGGATCTTGCACCATCCTATGCCACCCAAGTTTGGTGTAGTATTAATGAAGGCAGACTCATAACCACCTATGTTCCCACTAAGTTGTGATACCTATATGAGTCTCAGAGTTGCAGTACTTGTACAGTCTCAGGGATGCACAGAGGCCCTTGAGCCTGGATTCTCAAGGCTATGAGAACAAAAAACAAAACAAAACAAACAAACAAACAAAAACATGAATAATACATAGTAGTATTCCAATGTGCCTGACAGCAGATTTCTCAACAGGAATCAATGGCGATACAGGCCAAGGTACAAGTCCATCACACGGGGCACAGTCACTGTCTGGAGTGAGGCACTTCTAGAACCCATCTAGGAGATGAGTGGTAGAGCTCACCAATAAACACTTGTCTGGCAAGTTTGAGAGATGAGTGGTACAGACCACCATTTGGCCAGCCAGAATGATGCTAAACTGAGTCATCCCTGAGTCTCATAGCTGCAGGTACCTATATAGTCTCAAGAGAAAGGCAGATGTGCCTGTGCTCATTCCAAGGCTAGAAATGAGGCAGATGGAAACTCAAGTCTGTTTCATCAGCACACAGGTCTCCACTTTATACTAGGACTTGCGTGGAGTCTCAGGCTGTGAGCCCAGCTTGCAATAAGAAGCCATTGGTTTCTTCTGGCTGCTGGGTCTCACCATGATGGTGTGGCATGATGCTCCAAGACAAAACCCTGTGTTAGCTTTTGTGCCCTTCTTCTCAGTGGGAAAATTGTTTCTCCCAGCTCTTCAGCCAGAGATTAGGGTAGAAGCAGTGGAAGCAATCAGCTCCCTGACCTAAAGCAGTTCTAGCAGCTCAGTCTGAATGTATTGATCTGACAGCAAGTTTCCTGGTGTTTGCCCAGTAACAAGTTTCACCTTAGCATGCCTCTTACTGGGTTTCAAATCTAAGGCCTGGAGTTAATTCTCTTTTCCCACGGACTGGAGGGATTTCTGTCTGTGCTGGGAGGCCTAGACTTTGGAATGGAATGAAACAAGCAGTTTTTTCCTTGCTGACTTCTTTAATAGGTCTTCATTTTGTTATACCTTCAGCCATAGCACGCTGGCATCTGATCCCGCCTGATCTTGGGAGCTAAACAGGGTCAGCTTGGTTAGTCCTTTGATGGGAGACTGCCTGGGAATACCAGGTGCTGCAGGCTAGGGAGAAGGACCTGGAGGTCCACTCCCAAAACAATCAGCCATTGAAAATCCTATGAATAGCAGATACATACTGACAATATTTCCAGGCATGGCATAATGTCAGGAGTGTTTCATTCTGATGTACATAGGATCACTATGAGTCAGACTCAACTCAACAGCACCTAACTACAACATAGTCTCCCACTTGATTTCCTTTGCTCTTGCAAGTGTTGTTTGGTGTGTGAATAGTTGCTTCACTTGTGTCTGTGAGGAGACCATCACATGAGGACCTTACTCAACAGCCATCTTGCTTAATCTCCTACATAGTAAGATTTTTAGTTCCCTTTTCTTGAGTTGTTTAAGGCATATAAATGTTCTTGCCTGATATCTTAGTGATCATTAGTGTACATTTATCAGATGGCATAAAACTGAGAAGATGAAACTATGAAGCAACCACCAGATACATCTCCTTTAAGTTCATCAGCTGTATTATATCCAGTACATCTTAATGTGCACTACATAAAAACACCCTTAAGTTGAAGATGAATTGCAAGAGGTCTGTATTGTATAATTTGTAGGTCTATATCTTGCTTTTGTAAACCCAGTTTATTATATCCTACATCAACTAATACTGGAATGTACATAGCTTGGTTGACTCAAGTTTCTTTCTCATTTAATGTTCCACATTAATAATACACTTATTTTCAATATATGTGTATTCTTATGTTTTGTTATTGATAAAACTTGAACTAGATTAAAAAAACATTAGAAATCAGAAAATTGGATAGATTAGGACATTGGAAGTCATGTGAAAAATTGAAAGAAAATATACAATTAATGGAAAGTCATTGAAAGTTTTAGAACAGGAAACAAAAATTGATGAAAATTTTGAGCAAGGAAGACCATTCTAAGAGCATGTGGCAGGAAAAAAATCATAAATGTTGCCCTGGAAGTAAATCAATAGAAATAACTTACCTTGTTCTGTGTTCTATAACTGACAGGCTGGGAGAAATAATATATAAATTTAATTTTCATTTGCTAGTCTATGAAACAGATGTGGTCCTACTATCTTATAGAAGCAGATACATAGATTTAAGTCATATTACAAAATAAATGACTTCATGCTTTGAAAGAAAAGTGAGGTAACAAAAACTATAGTGAGAATACAATGGACTCAAATTACTAACATTGTGCTGTAAATATGCACAAGTAATGGCTTCAACATTATAGCTTCTCAAAAATTTTAGTATTAAAAATAATGAAAATGTAAAAATGATGACCACTTAAATACTTTGATTAAGATATGTAGTGTTTAACAGACATAATCTATTGCTTTCTTGGTAGTGATGGACAAGTGGGAAGTTATAGGATGTGCATGAAAGAAAAATAAATAGAAATAATCAAGATAATGAATTTTCATCTGTGCAGCTTTTATAATTATTATTCAATTATTAATTTTATCAGGGTCATTTAGGCAATACAAAGCATAGTCATAAAACCAATTCATGGTTACCATGGTAAATACAAACACATAGAGTCAATGGTGAATCTCTTCTCTAAACATTCAATTATTATCTCAGTCAGCTTCAGTTAAAGAACAACTACTATAGTACACACTTAATAGCTACAACAAAATAACTCAGTGTTTTGAATACTTATCTATTGTTGTTGTTGTTGTTGTTAGGTGCCGTCAAGTCAGCATCTGACTCATAGCGACCCTCATAGGGTTTTCAATGGCTGACTGTTTCGGGATTGCCTTGGGAGTGGATTGCCAGGTCCTTCTCCCATTTACCTATTGTTAGGTTTCAGAAAATACCTTGACGGTATCATCTGCCTATCATCATCCACCACAAGGTCACCAAGAGGTAGTGAAATATTTGACTCATAATACAAATAAAAGCTAAGGTCACAACGTATTAACTATTCATCCTTTAAATGTATCTCATATATATATATATATATATATATATATATATATATAGAGAGAGAGAGAGAGAGAGAGAGAGAGAGAGAGAGAGAGAGGGAGAAAGGAGCTTGTAGAGGTGACAAACAATGACTGTCATGGTAACTCTCTCAGTGCCATTATTTTTGAATGAACTCATTACTAATGATAACAGCAATAATTTAAATATTACCAATAGATCAGTAGGGCTGGGATTTAGCTCAGTGGGTAGAACGCTGCGCTGCAGTCTCTGAGGTCCCAAGTTCAATTCCCAGCACCGCAAAAATGGGAGAAGAGCCTGGCAATCCACTCCCAAGACAATCCCGAAGCACTCAGCCATTGAAAACCCTATGAGGGTCGCTATGAGTCGGATACCGACTTGACAGCACCTAACAACAACAACAATAGATCAGTATAAAAAGATAAAATGTCATCAATCTATACAAATGTACTTTTTATTTGCTTAAAGGCAACAATGTAAATGTGACCCAGAGGTCTCACTACATTCCAGACCATGTGGGCAATGCGCCTGGACATCTGTGTGTGTCTGTGTGTGTGTGTGTGTGTGTGTGTGTGTGTGTGTGTGTTGAATTCAAAAAGCAGAAGAATCAGGGCCCATATTGTGCATCATTAGCATGCAAACATCTTGAAGTCAAGAGTGTTGTCTGTTTTTATCACTGATATATATCAAGTGAGACATAAAGTAGATTCATACAGATATTTGTTGAATGAATGAAAATAGAATGATATCTTATTAAAGAAATGTATTTTTAGAATAATCAATGATATTCTTTGTGGGGGGTTGTATTATATCTGTAAAAATAATTTCAAAAAGAGGATTCCATTGAATTTTTTTAGTTATTTGGCATTTGATAATTGTAAAATTTATGGAGTGTAGTGCCATAATTCAATACATGCTTATAATGTATGATGACCATATTAAGATTATTAGCATCACCATTTCCTTATCATATCTTTATATTTGGTGCCTTCAAACTCCTTTCTTCTATTTCTCTATAAAATATATAGTTTGTTATAAATTATAGTCATCCTATTGTTCTATGAACTCTAGAGCTTATTCTACTTATCTAACTGAATTTTGGTACCTGTTACACAACATCCTCTATCTTCTCTTCCTTCTGCTTTCTGAGCCTCTAGGGATCACTGTGCTACTCTCTTCCTTGGGGTCAACTTCATTAGTTTCCACATACGTGTGAGAACATGTGTTTTTATCTTTGTATATCTAGCTTATATTACTTAATATAAGTCCTCCAGTTCTATCAATGTTGTCAGGAATAACAGATATTTATTCTTGTTTATGAGTGAATGATAATCTATTGAGATATATATTATGTTTTCTTTGTCCATTAATTAACCTACTTATAGATAGGTTGATCACATCCCTGGACTATTGTGAATAGTGCTGCAGTAAACCTGAGAATGCCCCTCTCTCTTAAATTGGCTGATTTTCTTTCTTTTGGATATTTACCCAGAATTGGAGTAGCTAGATCATATGGTAGATCTTTTAGAATCCTCACAGCCTTTTTTGCCATCATTTTTCTTTCTCTTTTTTTTGTCAGCCATTCTGAAAGAAGTATGATGACATTTTACTCTGGATTTATGTAGATTTCTCTAGTGACTGTTGGATTGTTGATTTAGAACATTTTCTTCATATATTTGTTAGCCATTTGTATTCCCTGTTTTGAGCAATGTCCATTCAGATCAATTGCCATATATATTGCAGTTTAGCTCAGTTGGTAGAGTGCTACTCCACACTCTCTGAGGACCCAGTTTCCATCCCCAGCATCACAGAAATGGAAGAAGGATGTGGCAATCCACTCCTGAAGTAATCCTGAAACAGTGAGCCATTGAAAACCATATGAGGGTCACTATGAGTCAAACCCAACTTGATGGCACCTAGCAACAACAGCAACAATGTATACACACACACACACACACACACACACACACACACACATATACATACATACATACATACATACATACATACATACATACATATTTTTTGTGGTCCTGGCAGGCTACACCTGAGGCCTGAAGCATACTTTACAAGTGTTCTACCACTGAACTTCACTCCAGCCCCTTTTTTGTTTTTCTATCTTGAGATAGGGTTTCACTAAGTTACACAAGCTGCCTCTGGCCTTGCATTTGTGATCCTCCTGCCTCTATCTCCAAAGTCATTGGAATTATGGGTATGTGCCACAGAACTCAGCTAGATGATTTTTTTTATTGTTGAGATTTTTAGATCCTTATATATTCTGAATAACAACTCTATCAGTTATATAGATTGTATATATTTTCTCCCATTCTCCAGGTTGCTTCTTCAATGTGTTGAATATTTTCTTTGCTGTGCATCAGCTTCTTAGTTTGATATCATCCTATTTGTCTGCTTCTACTCTGATTGTCTATGTTTTTGGTATTTTATTCAAAAGTTGTTTCCTATCATGATGCATTCCATTGTTGCCCCTATGTGTTCTTCTAGTACATAGTATACAAGTTTTGTTTTGTTTTGTTTTTGTCTGTTTTGTTTTGTTTCCAGCCAGTGCTGGTGGGTTGAACCTAGGACCTCATGCATGTTAGGAAAGTGCTGTACCACTGAGCTTCACCCCTAGTGCCTTGTTATATAATTTATTTATTTCCTAAATTTTCCATGGTGCCTCTGGCCTTGAATTCATAATCCTCCTGCCACAAGCCCCAAGTACGTGGGATTATAAGCACCTGACTCATCTTATATAGTTAGGTCTCAAATCCATTTTGAGTTAATTTTTGTGTGTATGTGTGTATGTATATATATGTACTTTAGGGGGACATCTAGATTTGTCCTCCTGTATATTGTATCTAAATTTTTCAGCGCCACTTATTGAAGAGGCTATTGTTCTTCAAATGTATATTTTTGATCCCTTCCACTAATGTTTTCAGCAAAATAGCCTAATTGCATACAGTCATAGATCAATATCATTTGAAATGTAACCTTGTATAAATATAATGT
Organism: Pedetes capensis; assembly: GCA_007922755.1. NCBI lineage: Eukaryota > Metazoa > Chordata > Mammalia > Rodentia > Pedetidae > Pedetes > Pedetes capensis. Next base: position 26,770 of record VMDO01007417.1, read on the forward strand.
GTAAAATTTAGGTATCACTTATATTCACATATGTTTAATCATTAAAATTTATTGTTGTTGTTAGATGTCCTGGAGTCAGGTCTATCTCAAAGCAACTTTATATACAACAGAATGAAATACTACCCAACATTGTGCCATGCACATGATCTCTTTATGTTTGAGCCCACTGTTGCTGCCACTGTGTTTCTTCTCATTTTGAGCAGTGCCACATCAACAAATGGAAGTCCCAGGGGTTTTATTCCATTCCTATCATTAAGGTTGACTCTCCTTTGAGGAGATAACTCTTCCCAGTTGTTTTTTGAATGCCTTCTAGCATAGGGTGCTCATTTTCTGGCACTATATTTGACAGTGCTTCTCTGCTATGCAAAGGATTTTCAATGGCTCATTGTTTCAGGGGTGGGCTGCCAGGTCCTTCTCCCTAGTCTGTCTTAGTCTGGAAGCTCAGCTGAAACTTGTCCACTAGGGGTGGCCCTGCTAGTATCTGAAATAGCAGTGGCATAGTTTTCAGCATCATAGCAACATGCAAGCCCTCACAGCACAACAAGCTGACAGACATGTGGGGGTTTAAAATTTATAGTTTTTTTAAATTAAATCCCTTATATAAAGCAATGATCTGGCAAGAAACAATAAATTACCTACTTCATGTTTCAAATGCTTACATTTTCACAACCTATCCTTTTTCAAAATTTTTTGTATATAAATCATCTGGTAAAAGAGCCAATATATATTCCTAAAGGTTGATATCTGAATTGTAGTTAAGATTTTTGTGTTCAGAGAAAGCAAATTCACCTTCAGATTGCCTTATTTATGAGGCCAACTCTTAGGGTTAGTTTCTCAATCTGTTTTATTAATATATGAAAATTATGCAATTTTTTCTTTATACTTGTTTAACTATAAGTTTTACCAACATTTCTAACAATTTTGCAAAATGTCCATTCATTCTTTTATCAATGGCATGCATAAATATAGACCACCTCTTCTGTGACTTTACCCAGCTAGGTTCTGCATATTCAAGAAAAATAAGTAGATCTCAGTGTCTAGTTGGAGAAGGAAGTCACTTAAATAATTCTGACTAGAAAGTTGTGGCCCAAGAATGAAACAGCTTATAAATATTGAGGTTGTCAAGCTAGCCAAGGATGGATCACTAAATGACTGCAATTATTTAGATAATTTTCATCAGGCAACATGGTACAGAAAATGACATGACAACTAGTTTGAGAAATGAAGAGATTGCTCTGGCAACAGTGTGTATGATAAGTGCAGAGGAAAAGAAGCAAGTCATAATTTGACAAATTAGAAATATATTTTGATAAGTCAAAATGATGCAAGTTCGTCTTAAATAGAAGCAGTGGAAATGCCAGAAAGAAGATGACCACAATAAATGATAAGCTGATATAATCAATATTATGTGATGATGATTGCAAGTTGCTGACAAATAGAAGTCCAGAAAGAATACAGAATAACTTGGGAGACTGGATAAATAGCAACAGCATTGACTAAGAAGAGGATAAGAGAATAGAGATTGATTGGGCTTTAGAGAAAAAACAATGGTATTTACTTTTGGAAACTAGATTTATGCTGCCAAATGATAAGTAAATATGTCCAAGAGCTATCTAAGTATGTAGCTTTAGAACTCAAAAGTTGGTGTAGCCTAAAGATAAATGTGAAAATCATCAGCATAAATGATAATCAAAGCTATAGGAAGGATAAAGTTATACTGGAAGAGTGAAGAAATATCTTGTTTCTTTGTTTTTGCAGAAAAAGTCAGGAAAACTTGTGTAGAGATTGAAGTTTTGTGCCAAAAAAACCAAATGAATGACTTTAGGAAATGTTTATCAATAGTTAATGGGTAGGAGATGCAGAGAAATTGTTAGGAGTATTTGTTAACAAATTAGTATGCAGTCACCTTATGCCTTCCTTCACCTTCCCTCCTTGCAGCAATATAATTTTAAGAAAAACTAGGGATATATTTTTCTACCCTGTCTTTAAATTGGAAATAAATTCAAAAGATCGAGGTGTCTAAAAATATCATTGAATCAATTTTTATTTGCTTAAAACTGGAATTATCTATGCCCTACACAGGGTATGCCTGCAACTGTAGCCCTGTGGCATCTGATCCCCTCAGATCTCAGAAGCTAAGCAGAGTTGGGCCTGGTTAGTACTTGGATGGGAGACCTCCTGGGAACACCAGGTAATGTAGGCTTGGGAAAAGGATCAGGCAACCCACTCCCAAAAATCAATCCACCACTGAAAACCCTATGAATAGTAGAGAAGCACTGACAAGTGTTTTGCCTGTTGTACATGTTGTTGTTGTTGTTAGGTGCCGTCGAGTCGGTATCCAACTCATAGCGACCCTCATAGAGTTTTCAATGGCAGACAGTGGCAATCCCGAAACAGTCGCCAACAACACGGCTCTGACGAGTCTTTCTCACCTGTTGTACATAGGGTCACTATAAATCGAACACGGACTTGATGGCACGTAATAACAACAACCCAGAGTATATGGGTTAGAATTCTTCTAGCTGAAGTGAATAAAAACCAAAATCAAAGCAGCTTAAATAATAATAGAAAAAATTGACTCATGTTGCCAAAAACCCAGTTGTAGGAATGCTTACCAGTGGATCAGTGATAACCTTAAAAAAACCATGTGTTTTCCATCTATATACTTGAACCTTGGTTTTTTCCTGAGGCTGGCTCCCCAAATAATTCTTTATCGAGGTCAAATGGCTGCCAGTAGCCATCAAGTTAACAGTTTCTATGCTCACACCATGAGTATGAAGGTGGGTGGGGCTTTCTGAAATTCTCCCTTTAAAATGAGAAATAACACTCCTAGAAGTCTCAAGTTAACCTCCTTTTATGTATCATTGGCCAACACTGGATTATTTGATAGGATTTACTTTTGGACAAACCCCTGTGAGAACCAAGGATTGAAGTCAGCTTCCCTCAGCCAATTTCAACTTTAAGGTGCTTAATTTCTCAATTTTGAATCAGTTAAAACAATTTTAGAGTAATTTAACAAAACAGACACTTTATGTAAATTATCACATTGAATAGTCATAACACCTTTGCTTAGGTGACCTGATTTTATCTGTTTTGCAAGTGATAAAATGGAAATTTCTAGAGATTACATAACTTCCTGTAGTCCAACAAATGAAGGACCTAATTCCAGCTCTGTCTCTCTGTCAAACTATTACCTATAATATTTCATTCAATTTCAAGGAAAATTCTATCTTTTTGCCTCTTTTCTCTTTTGGTGACTAAAAAATATATTTTTTCTTTCTAAGCAATTAACAAAGGACTGTTTTGTGATTTCAAATCTTCAGGTGTCTGAAAAATATCCTCTTTCTCATTGTGATCTTCTTCCACCATAAAGGTCTACGACACAATCATAAAATCCCCTGCTGCGAAAAAGCACTGTGGATTCCTGGAATCTATTACACAGGAATAGGATATATGAAGTGGTGATGCTGAGAAACAGCACAAAATAATTTTCTGGCAGCTCCTGCTTCATACGGGATACAAACTGAAACTTGCTGCATGAAATCCCTTTGTCTCATCATTTAGAACTAGCAAGTTGCATCAGAATTTGAATTTAGGCTGTCTCATGGAAGCAACTGTTCTAGAAAAGCTTAGGGAGTCCGCTCTTTTAAAGGTCATGAGATAGGAGCCAAATATGTTTCTTTCCTACCACTGGTTATACATTAGAAAATGTTAAACAAATCTCTTTTAAATCTGACCTGAAAATGTGGATATAGAGTTTCTTTTGTGAGCTGTGTCTCTTCATTAAAAAAATTTCATACTAGATGAAATGGTCCTAAGATAGAAATGACTGAAAATGCTATCAAAGCCTGCATTTTAAGATGCTTGTTATATCCTAATTTAATAAATGGTTAATGTCATTTTTTATATTACTTGATCAAAAGCCCATGGATGAAAATTTTGGATTCAAAAAATCTTGGTTTTGATTATCATTTTAATTGAGGTTATTGAATAATTTGTAAAGTGATGATAAGAAAATTTGAATCACTAAGCATATACATGATTTCTAATTAGAAAGGAAATAATATATAAGATAAACCAGTTAGGAGGAAAGTGCTTAATTTTTCTTTCAAGAAATATATTTAAACATAACTTATTTTCTAATGAAAAATATTTCTTAATTTACTTCAAGATATATTTAATGCATGTACAAACTATCCCTAGATGGAAGATGGACATAGTGCCATATAAAAATAAGATTTATATTTAAATAACTAAAATCAATGTAAAGAACAATGAATGCCATATAAAAGGTGCCATCAAAATCAATGGTCTTGCTAAGGGCAAAATATTACAACAGAGTCTTGGAAGATTTGCTGGAGAGGTAGACTTTGAGCTGAATTCAAGGTGTGATAGAGTTGGCTAAGGAGATAAGAAAATGAAGTATCTTTGCAGAGGTAGAAGCAGTAAAATGATCAAAAAAGGAAAACACAGAGGAGAAATAGCTAAAATAATGTAGATCTAGTTAGCTAGAAAAGGATTTTTAAGGTCAGTTCCCTTGCTTCTTCTTGAGGGAGGAGTCTGATCTCATTTAAAATTAAATATATTCTCATCTGTGGCTTAACAGATAGTGAATCTTAAGTGTGATCCTGCCTCAGGAAAATGCCCCAAACCAACCTAGACTTCCTGGATTTTATCTGAAGCATGAAAGAAATGTTCAGAGCTACTGTGAGGCTGAGCTGAGACCAGCTGTTATTGAAACAGCACCCAATGATATTTTGGGGGGAGCATGATAGGCTTATTTTGGTCTTGTTTTAGGCTTAGGGGAGCAGTGTGGAGGGAGGAGGTCTGGCTGTAGTGTTTCTGAATATCAATTGATCTTTCCCGTTGCTGATTCTAATAACTATATCTACCTACTGTTTCATTAGAATAACTGGATTGTAAAATAAAGACCATTAGCAGGGCACTGTGGCACACACCTGTAATCCCAGCTGCTTGGGAGGTTGAGCCAGGAGGATCTTAAATTTGAGGCCAGAGGTCACCTGTGTAACCTAGAGAGACCCTGTCTCATGAAAATAAAAAAGTTAAAATAAAAAAATAAAAATTGGTCATGATGCTGCTCAGTAATAGAGTACTTGCCTAGTATATGCTAAGCGCTGGGATCAACCCTGCCCCTCGATACTGAAAACAATTTTGAGAAAGGACTATTTGAAAGCCAGGCACGATGGTGTACACCTGTAATCCCAGTGTCTGGGGAGGTAGGGGCAGAAGGATCTCAAGTTCGAGACCAGAGGCAGTCTGCCTATAATTTAGCAAGACCCTGTCTCAAAAAATAAAAAGATGGACTGAGGGTTCAGCTCAGTGGTAAAGCACTTGCAAAGCATGCAAGTGCGAGGCCCTGGGTTCAACCTCCAGTACCAGGAAAAAAAAAAAAAGGACTATTTGGGAAAAAAGGAAAAGGAGTGCATGATTGTTATGGAATTGGGAACACTTAAAAAGAAATCAGTACATTGTTAAAGTTTTACCAAAGGGGAATGAACATGATCTGATTTCTGAAAATGTAGGGATTGAGATTCATTTACCTTTAATTTTTTCAGGAACTAAGTACAGAAAAGTGGTTTAGAAAAGACTGGTCAGAGCCACAGTGAATTTATTGGGACTTATCTAGGGCAGTGACATTGGTAAAAGTGAGAGACTACCACTAATAAATATTTTTAAGGAGGAACTGACCAGATTTGAAAACTGATAGGTTTTTAGAGTCAAAGAAGAGGCCAAAGATGGTTCCTAGTTTTGATCCTGTTGTTGTCAGGTGCCCCCCAGTCAGATCGGACTCATAGCAATGCTATGTACAACAGAAGGAAGCACTCTCTGACACTGTGCTATGTCTGGCACTATTCTTAGTGCTTCTCTGCTGTTCACACGGTTTTCAGGAGTGATTGTTTCAGGAGTGGGTTGCCAGGTCCTTCTCCCTAGCCTGCAGCACCTGGTATTACCAGGTGGTCTACCAACCAAGGACTAACCAGGTGGACTTTGCTTAGCTTCTGAGATCAGGCACTATCAGATGCCAGGGTGGTATGGCTGCAGATGATTTTGGTCCTAGGGCTTGTTAATTTGATATAAAATGGATATACATACATAAGAATGGCAAAAGGAATATTTTGGAGAAAGGTGAAAAGTTCAGTTTTGAACATGTGTTTAAGGTACCAGAGATATATTTGTTGTTTTTGTTGTTAGGTACCGTTGAGTCAAGCGGTCTGACTCATAGCGACCCTCATAGGGTTTTCAATGGTTAATTGTTTTGGAGTGGATTGCTGCATCTTTCTCCCATTTTTTGTGGTGCTGGTGACTGAACACATGTCTTCAGAGAGTACAGAGCAGCACTCTACCAACTGAGCTAAACCCTAGCCCAGAGATATATTTAGATGGTTACTAATGAGAAGTTGGGCAGACATTCCTGGTCTTTGCATGAGATGTGGGCTAAAGATAAATATTTTGGAGGCATTTGACCATGGTGATTAAGAAAAGAGAGGCTAAGTAGAAGATTAGAGAGCTAAGAGTGTATTTTACAGAAAATTTTTAGAGGGGTTTGAAGAAAACTTAGAGTATCTTTAAAGATAACACTTTGATAAGCAATTTCATTTAATGACAGTTTTAGAAATTAATAAGATTTCAATAAGTAGAAGGACTGGGACTATAACTGATGAGTTCATTCTAGGTAAAAGAATAAAACAAGCTAAATCCAAGCTAAATCACCAGGTACAAGTTGACAAAAAGAAAGGAGTATTTTGTGTGTGTGTTTATCATTCCTTACATGGTATCTTGGACTTACTATTCACTCATTAAATATATAAAAACATCTGGATTAAATAGGTTAAAAGTTAATAATGGAATTATTGCTTTCTCTGTTCTTTTGTTTTTTGTTTTTTCTTTTAAAATTATAGGCATAACATAAGCTTATTGTAAAAATTTCAATAAAATATATCAAGTAATAAGCAAATAGGCAATTACATGAATGTTTAATATATATTTTTCTAGATATTTTATGTTCAATATAAAGTTATACACATATGTTAATATTGGACATTGTTCTTTATGCTTCATAATGTATTATGGGACATTCATCATATCAACACACTCATCTGTCTTTTTGTTTTCAATAATTGTAGTAGTTAGGTGCTGAAATAATCAGCCATTGAAAACCCCTTATAGGGTCACTATGAGTTTGTTTCCAATAACTGTGTATAAACTCCATAGTATTGATATGCAATGATAATCTTTACCCTTATCTTTATTGCTGATAAATATACATTATTGAAGATTTGATGATGATTAATGATGATTATACATTGTCTGTGCATTTTCTTTTGCAGTACTCAGAGAATAAGTGAGTGAATGATTGAACCCTGGGCCTTGCACATGCAACACAAGTGCTCCACTTTTGAGCTGCATCCCACCTACATCCCCAGCCACTTTTATTTATATTTTTAATTTGATATGGGGTCTTGCTAAATTCAAGGCTCCCTCTCAAAAAATGATCCTCCTCTTGAGTCCCTGGGGTTACAGGCAAGTACCATGGCTCCTGGTATATTGCACATTCTTGGATGAATATTTTTGTGCACAAGTGTAAATAATTTTGTAAGATTCCTTTTAGGCAAAGACCGTATTTCTGAATTGCTTCAGACAGGCATTATCAACTTACTTTTGTTATAAATATGTTGTTGTTAGGTGCCGTGGAGTCGGTATCCAACTCATAGCCACCCTCATAGGGTTTTCAATGGCTGACTGTTTCAGGATTGCCTTGGGAGTGGATTGCCAGGTCTTTCTCCCATTTTTGTGGTGCTGGGAATTGAACTCGGGACCTCAGAGACTGCAACACAGCGCTCTACCAACTGAGCTAAATCCCAGCCCCTGTTACAAATATACAAGAAAATAAATGAAGCAACTCAACCACAACTTCTTTATTCATTGATATTTGAAAGTTAAGATTTAAGCATCCAATTATAATTTTCAAGTGTTTAAAATAATAATTCCCAATTGAAATCTGAAACAATGAACAAGCATTTTGTGCACTGAAGACATGATTGACTGTTTCTTCCTTCAGTCTTCATCTCTTGACACCACTAAAATTCACATGTCCAGTGGATGAGTTAGGTAGAGTAGTTGGTGGATGAGTTGGGTGGTATAGTGCGGTTGTGGTAATTCTAAAAGGAAAAAGAATCCCATATGTGTCCAGGGGACAGTCAGGTAATAAAAAATATGTGAACTAGCCTTCTGGTGATACAACTGGGATTCTGAGCAGGAGGTTACATGCACCTGTCATAATTCTTGTTGTTGTTAATAGGGTGCCTTTGAGTCAGTGTCTGACTCATAGCAACCCTATGTACACCAGGTGATACACTATTGTCAGTGCGTCTCTGCTATTCATAGGGTTTTCAATGGTGAATTGATTTTTAAGAGTGGGTTGCTGGATCCTTCTCTCATGCCCACAGCGTCTGGTGTTCCCAGGTTGTCTCTCTTCCAAGTACCAACCAGGCCTGACCCTGCTTAGCTTCCAAGATCTGAAGGTATCAGATGCCACAGTGTTAAGGCTGCAGGCACTTGTCATAGTAGGCCACTTAAACTAAATATTAATATTATAGTGATTTTCATACTAGTATTCCAAATTCAGTGCTACTTAAGGTATATTTTTAAATTAGGCATATCAAATAGGACACATTTTTGGACCAGATTCTATCAGCATGATAGTAGTTTTGGCTCACTTCCTAGTCTTGAGTTTTGGGGCTCAGTATGGGTTGGACTGGACAATATTCCAGTTCCTCTGGCCTAGAAGCCCCTTGGCCACTAGAGAGGAGGTGCAGGTAATACAAAGCTTCTTAAATTTGCAAAAGAACAAAAGTAATCTCCTCTGCAATCCTTATCTTCCCCTATTCATCTTATATTTAAAAGATAGTTTCATTAAAAAATATAAATCTGTTATTCTCTATAAATTTCATAAGCTGTGTTATTATCATAATTTTATGGATAAGAAATTGAGGAGACCCAGAAAAGTAGCCATTCTAAGTTTATTTGAAAGTAAATGACAGAGAGCTCAATTTTAATTATAGATCTAGTGCTTTTTCTCAGAATCCATAGTTATTCCTGTTAATGCCTGAACTGATTTCTACAGTGAAATTCTTTGGAGAAATCCCAGACCATATCTCATGCTTCTCTGTGTTGCATGTCTGGCCATCAGGAAATTAAAAAGCTTGAGTATCTCAAGCCCTGTCACCATGAGGCATGTATGACTGACAAATAACCTTTCAGTATAATTCATTGCCTCAGTATGGACACTTGTGTTGTGCAATCATCAGCTAGGAAAAATAAGCTACAAATAGTAAAGTTTCAACATTTAAATGTGTATTCCTGTGGAGAGTGAGAAATAACAAGTAAATAACTAGGAATACAAAAGTGACATCTGAGAATATCATAGTCCTTTCAAAGAGCAGTTATAGAACTTTGTAGATGTTACACAAAACTTGAATTTTTCATGGATAGTAAAAATCAAATAAATTCTAGCCTGCTCCATAAAGACAAAATCTTTTGGAATTATTTTGTAAAAAATAAATTTAAATAACTTTGAACATATGTCTACCTGTTTGTTCACACAATCTCAGCAATTTTGCCACTTCTGTTTATTTAAGCTTTATAAGTAATTTTAAAACCATTGATTCCCGAACATCTATAAAATCAGTATTGTTTCTGATGGAATATACTCAGCACCCTTATCCTGTTGTCTACCAACTATATCCCCTTCCTATCTTCCAACACCACTGAAATAAGAGGGAACAGCATATACTGGAAATGATTTAGAGCAGTCAGATAAAAATTAGTCTCACTTATCTTAGACTTTCTGTGTAGCTCACTTTAGGCCCAAACTCATTTGTTTTCAAACATGATCATATATCCATTTAGAATTTAATATAAATGGAAGTGTTATACTTATTTAGCTATCATAGACTACCTGCTATTTCAAAAATCCTAAAATATCAGTGACTTGACACAATAAAATTGTAATTTCTTTCTGATGTCTAGGTTGTTTTGGATTATGAAAGATAGTGAAGGCTATGATTCATACCATTTTTGGGGGACCTAGGCTGCTTATGCCTGCAGCTATAGCCTTGTGACATCTGATCCCGTCAGATCTTGGAAGCTAAGCAGGGTCGGGCCTCGTTAGTACCTGGATGGGAGACCGCCTGGGAACATCAGAAGCTGTAGGCTTGGGAGAAGGACCTGGCAACTCCCTCCCAAAAATCAATCTGCTGTTGAAAACCCTATGAACAGCAGAGAAGCACTGACAATAGTGTTTCCCCTGTTGAACAGAGGGTCGCTATGAGTCGGATACCGACTCGATGGCACCTAACAACAACACAAGAACAGGCTCCTTATATTGATGGCTATATCATCTTTTGGATTTGGATTTGCCTCAGCTGGTAGAGCATCGCTCTGCAGTCTCTGAGGTCCAGAGTTTTATTCCCAGCACCACAAAAAATGGGAGAAGGATGTGGCAATCCACTCCCCAGGCAATCCTAAAGCAATCAACCATTGGAAATGCTATGAGGGTCACTATGAGTCAGACTGACTTGACAGTACCTAACGATAACAACATGTCATCTTATAAGGCCTCACAGCCTTCTAATAAGTTCTTTATACCCAAGCAACCAACTAGGAAAGAAATATAGGGTGGAGAATCACACAGGGAAGTATTTGTGCCCCCTGTATAAAAATGGCATACATCACTTTCATCTACAATCCACTGATTACAGAGACTAATCATGTATCTTCATGTGAAGCACAAAAATATTGAGAAATTCCATCTATAAATATACCCAGGAAACAAGAATACAGACCTTATTTTGTGTTAGCAGTCTCCTTTCAGAAGAAATCTGCTTTATATATTTTGTTCATTACATAAATGAAAAACAATAAAATGGAGTATATTTAGGAGAATGGTTGTAATAACATGTCATATCCATATGGTCATATATTATGCATGAATTGAGATGATATTTATAAAAATATTTAATGCGATGGAAAAATGATCCAGATTTAGGCTTTACTGAAGTACAACTGACATATGATATACCACATATATTTAAAGTGTACAGATTGATACATTTTGATATATGCATATGCCCACAAGCCATTACTACTCTCTAGGCAATAGAAAAATTCATTCTCCTCACAATTTTACCTTTGCCCACTTATAATCTTAGTATGCATGTGCCCATCCCAGGCAACCACTCGTAGTTTCCTGTGACTGTAATTACCATTTTCTCCAGTTTTATACATACTAAATTATAGTTATATATTCTGTCTACCTTCTTTCATTCAGTATAATTATTCTGAGATTAATCCATGTTGTATCATATATTATTGTTCATTCCTATTTATTTTAGGATAGTATTCCATTAAATAGGTATAGTATATTTTATTTGTTCATCTCCTGATTGATATCTGGGTTATTTCCAGCCTGGGACTATTAAAAATAAAGCTGCTATGAACATTCATGTACAATGTACATGTCTATATATTGACTTGTGCTTTTATTTCTCTTCAGTACCTAGAAGTGGAAGGACTGGATCTATGGTAGATACTATGTGTGACTCTATGTGAAATCTGCCAAATTGTATTCCATAGTAGTTGGAGCATTTTATATTTTCACTAGCAGTGTAAGAATTCCTAGTTCATCCATGGCTTAGGCCATTTGGGCTTCTATAAAAAATATAACCTGAGTGGTTTTTGCACAAGAGAACTTTGTTTCTCACAGTTCTGAAAGATGAGAAGTCCAAGATCTAGGTACTGACAGATTCCATATCAAGTGAGCTTTTGCTGATTCATAGACATTCATTTTTTTACTCTGTCCTCACTTAGTAGAAGCAGGGAGACACCACTCTGGAGTCTCTTTTATAAGGACACTAATTTTATTCATGAGAATTCCATCTTTATACTTAATTACTTCCTAGAGTCCCCACCTTCAATTACCATCACATTAGGGATGAGGTTTCAAAATGTGAATTTGGGGGTATGGCCAGAAGCAATCTATAGCATTTTATATCCTCAGTAATTTCCAATATGGTCACTCATTTTAGTTTTAGCCATCATAGTAAGTTTTCAGGGATGTCTCATTGTAGCTTTGATTTGCAATTCTTTAATAGATAATAATGCCGAGCATCTTCCCATGTTTGTATTTGCCCCCTGAAGGTCTTCAGTGGTATCTCTATTCATATTTCATGCCTATTTTTTAAATTGAATTTTGAGAAATATCCCTTTGCTCTGGGTCCTGGCAGTGGCTCTTCCCACTTTAACTGGAGATGTTGCCCAGCATGCTGTGCCACTGTGCTCTGGTCCTGTGGTATTAGTAGCAGGCCAGCAGGCCTCTGAGTCTCCCCTAAAGTCATTAATTGTTTTTCTCAAACAATAATGAATGTTATCAATGGAGTAGCTCTATCAGCCTATTTGATACCCAGAGAACAGCAGAAGCCCAACAGCCAGTGTCACCTCATTTTTTTTGCCACAGTCCAAGCTGGGGGATTTGTGCTTTCATGGTTGATTGGATCCATGAGTCACATGCCTAATCTCTCTGGCTGAAGTTTGTCCCTCCACATCTTGGCCCTGTTTCCAGAGCACACTCTCTAGATAGGCTGAGAGTTTTCTAAATCATCAATTTCTGCTTCCTTTTTGCTTGATAGTTCTTTTTGCAATATATCTATTTCCTCTCACATTTTACTAAAAGCAGCAAGGAGAAACCAGGTAATATCTTCCACATTTTGCTGGGAAGTCTTTTCAGCTAAATATCCAGTAGCATAGTTTATATTTTCTCTTTCCAATCAAAGACAGAGAATAATTCAACTAAGATTTCTGTCACTTTATAAAAATTATATATATATATCTATATGATCTGTATTTTAAAATATATGTTGTTATAACATCATTTTGTTCATTTTTCTCTTGCCATATGAATACATAAACACACATATACACAAATATATAATTTTTATTGCTTGCATGTTGTTCGTATTAGGCTTTACAAGCTGTATCATTCAATAGCTTTGTGATTTTAGGACAAGCTACATAATACCTTTGTATTCCAGTTCCCTTATATGAAAAAACTAATGCAAATAAAATTTCTGCCTCATGGGTTAGCTTTGAGAATTGAATTATATCCCCTATGAAGCAGTTAGATTAATATCTAATGGATGGCAAGCACTAAATAATTGTTACCTCTTATTATTACTTTCTAGATTGCATGCCAGTTCATATAGTTAAGGCCAAAACTGGGTATGAACAATTCCTCCTGGCATTATTAAGAATGAAATATTCCTTCTCTACATAGTCTCTCTCCTCTTAAGTCCTCATTATCCACCACTTTAGCCAGTCACTCAGGTGATCATAAAATTTACCTGTGACAATGTGAAAAAGCAATCCCATTCTGGATTACATGGTTGTCACTTTTCACTATCCTGCCTACTTCCTTCTTCATCCACTGCCTTCCAGGCCTCCTTCCACTTGGCACCCTCTGAAACTGACAGCATCTGACACATTGTCCAGAAATGTCTTGCTGTGAAGCAGCTATGCCATTTCCAGTGTCCTTGATATTCAATCCTACAACACGACATCCTAAGATGTCTCCATCCTCAAAGCAGCAGTAATTTTTTTAAGTTCAAAATAAAATCATTTTTTTAACTTATCTAGTTTCTTTGTTGTAGAGGAGAAAATGAGGTTGACATGACACTATAGAGTAGAAGAGAGGTAAAATCCCCCAAAACAAAACATTGCTTTGAAGTGCTGAGTAGGATGAAAATTAAAGTTGATAATAAGTGAAAATTTATTAATAAAGTTTGATGCATCATTAAATTCACTAGGTGGACTCATATTTTCGGGCATATAGATTATGAGCGAAGCAGAATTATATAGTTTGATTCATAATCTGGTAACCTAATCCCCAATTAAGGTGTGAATTTCTCAGAATATCTATAGTTCAAATTCTCTACTAAGATTATTTTAGGCACACTTGGAATATAATCTGGTAAGGGTTAATTCTAATTTCTATTTATAAAATTAAAATATATAAATCTGTGACATAATTTAGAGAAAAGTGAAGGAATCTTTTCTCATTGAATTTGGCGTGTTTATACAACAGGCACAAATTTTTTTTTAAAGGATGAGATTTGCTCTATTTTTGAAAAGAGGAACAAGACAATTTGAGGTTAAAGGTGCAGCATTTTTCCTGAGCATTGGGAGAACTTTTTTAGAGAAGGTTGCTTTTGAGAAGATAGCTACATGAATGTGTCTCCTCTTGCCCCACAGCAGCAGTTAAAAATCATTCAGAGGTCTTAAGCAAAGTTCACTTGATTGTAGGTCAGTACTCGGTGGATAAATCACAAAATTGCTTCAAATAGTGTGCATGATTTGCCTTCTCCCTGCTGAGAAGGAGCTTTGAACTGAGAGCATGGAAGTAAGAGTTGTTTCCTCATCCCTAAGGTTAATGCCTCTGTCATAGCTAAAGTCACTGTCTAGCAAACACAGAGAAGTAACTGAAAATGCAACTGGTTTCATCAATCTGCCACAGGCAGCAAAAAACAAATGATTGTGGTTGCTGTCTTTGCCAGCGGCAGGGCATTTGTTAAAGTTTGAAGATAAGAGAAGAGAAAAGGAAAAGAAATCCCTTGGCAAAGAGTTTGAATGAAATATGCCACCAAGAGTGCAGGACCTTTCAAAAATAGTCTTCTGTAATCACTGAAGCCTTTTAGGGTGGCAGAGTGTAATGTTTTGGGAAATGTGTTAGGTGTAAATGTTGGCCTTTATGGAATTAGGCCATTGACCCCCTGCTGCATGAATAATCTTTCTCAAGCACCATTTTCATCAAGTCAAGGACCCTTAGGGAAGAGTGCCCTGGTGTCTGCCATATTAAATCCAAGCTTTTTAGCCTGCTTCCATGCTTTTTAGCCTGCTATCCCCATGGTCCTCCCTCAACTGATCTTTGCCTCTGTTGCACCAACAAACAGACCTGTTCAATCCCTCAAATAGATTGGCTTGCTTTCCTCTGCACAGTGTTTTCCTTCTAGAAATTGGCTTTAAGATGCTGCTCTTTATTCTCCATCCTTGAATGTGCTTCTTATTCCCAAAATTGCATACAATCCCCTGCACCTTGCAGTCTGAGCCTACTGAAGACTAGCTTTGTTCCCCACTAACCATATTTCTACTATATTAATTTTGATTCTGTGCCTTTCAATCCAGTTCATCCTTTGCTTATCCTCTTTTAAAGTATATGTTTTGTGCTCTAAATTTCAATTCCATAAGTTTGATATCCCACACTGCAGTCAAAATATGCTATTGGCAATAGTTTTTGTATTTGATTTCTCAGTGACTTGATAGTCATCTGATTTTTTATTTATTTAATAAGTGTTTATTACTTAATTACTCTGTGTAAGAAACATTACTAAATTCTGAATACAAAAATTGACAATAAATGGTTTCAATTTGGGGAAATACTTAAATTCTATTTGATTTGAACCTAAACCAAACTACTATGAATGCAAAAGAGGGTCAGGGAAGGCTTTCTGCAAATAGAACTCTCATTTTAACCTGTCTGTGATTATGCTAGGGATAACCAAGGATTTCTTATAAGGAGGAAGTAAGGCTGAAAATCTCATTAATTATTGCTGTTGTTATGTGCCATCAAGTCAGTATTCAACTCAGCAACCCTACTCACAACAGGCAAAACAGTATTCTTAGTGCTTCTCTGCTATTTACAGGGTTTTTAATGGCTGATTGTTTTCTGGGAGCGCGTTGTCACATCCTTCTGCCAATCCTATAGCACCTGGTGTTCCCAGGTAGTCTCCCATTAAGTACTAACCAGGCCCAACCCTGCTTAGCTTCTGAGATCTGACCAGATTGAATGCCACAGTGGCATGGCTGCAGGCTATCTCATTAATATGAAGAAATAATTATTTTGTGGGAAGTTAGAATATGAATATGATATTATAAACCCAAACCGTCAGTCCATGTTAGCACAGCCATTTTTTTTTTCCTATCAGGGAAAGGTTTACTGAATGGAGGTTAATTTTAAAAATCCAGGTCCTTTAAATGAACATCACATTAGGTATTTCATGTTATATAATTATTTAGAATTTACATGGAGGTCTCTGAAACTAAATAAAAGTTATGACCCTGAATGTCCCACTCAGTGAATGACCTGTTCTCATTACTATGAATCTTTCTGCAACATTCTGGATTATTAATCACTATTAAGCACTTCTTCATAAGACTCTCTTGCTCCAAACCATAATATTCCTGATCATTGCCTACCTCACCTCTGGTGTGTTTTTTGTTTTGTTTTGTTTTGTTTCTCCTTATTCGCTGGGAATATGGGGATTTCCATGTTTCCATACTTGCTCATTCCTTTTTCTGTGTTCTCATACATTAATGGTCTGTCAAGGAGAGTACTTTTCCTTTCCCTAGCTCATCCTCAAGAAAGGAGATACTATTTAACTATTGAGAGGTTGAGATGCTGACTGGCCACCTCATAGGCAGTTTCCCTCTTGCACTGCCTACTGCCAGGCTTCATGAAATGAGGAGACCTAAGCAAGACCTTGACCTCCAGGAGAGGTGTCTGTCTTTGCATCTCTTCCTGTACTGAGAACACAAATAAAAGGATAATTTTAATTCCACAACCACTCTTCAGATCCAGCGGTCTTGCTTCCTATTGCTCCTGTGACTTTTTTTATCTTATTAATTACCCGGATCCAGATTGGTGTTGTAGCTGGAGGGCGAAGGCTATTTTAACTTCAACAGCAGGTCTCTTTCTTTGCTGGTGTTCTGTACAGCAGATACTCAAAGCTAACTCAGCACCAGATTCCTTGACCAGATAATTTTTGTTATTGGGAATGTTACTGATATTACATTATGGAGAAATAATTTCTTTTAAGAAGACAAATTTTATATTAAAAATTAGTTTCAATATACATACTTTTTATTCTGCATGGATGGATGACTTTTTATTAACATAGTTACATCTTTTTTTTTCTCTTTTATTTGGCATCAGCAAGTCACATTCACAAGTAGTTAGGTCTTATATGAGCTATAGAACATAATTATGTGAAATTTTGTGACATATATTTAATGTGATGTCTCATTTTAGAAACTATATTAGGGTTCTCCAGAGAACCAAATCAATAGGATGTGTGTTTATATCTATCCATGTATATTATATATATGTGTGTGTGTGTGTTTTATATTATATATATTAAATATATGTATTAGTAAAAAGAGAAAAAGAACGAGAGAGAGAGAGAGAGAGAGAGAGAGAGAGAGATTAAGATTGACTTGTTATTGTTGTTGTTAGGTGCCATTGAGTCAGTGTCCCACTCATAGCAACCCTATGTATAACAGATGAAACACCATTGTCAGTGCTTCTCTGCTATTCATAGGGTTTTCAATGGTGGTGAGTTGCTGGGTCCTTCTCCCAAGCCTACAGTATCTGGTGTTCCCAGACAGTCTCCCATCCAAGTACTAACCAGGCCCTACCCTGCTTAGCTTCCAAGATCTGACGGGATCGGACAAGGTTGACTTAGGAACTAGCTTATAGAATTGCACATTGTTAACTCAAAAATCTGCACAGTGGGTTGGCCAGGATGGAAGCATTTGAAAAGCTGCTTTTGCAGTTTAAGTCAAAATTCAGTCTACCACCAGAATTTCTTCTTTATCAGGGAGGCTACTTTTTGATTTATTCAGGCCTTTAACTGACTGAATGTAGTCCACACAAATTATGGAAGGCAATCTGCTTTATTCAAAGTCTACCAATTTAAATATTGATTTCATCCAACAAACTCCCTCACAGAAATACTCAGAATAATTATTGACAATCTACCTGGGTGCTATAGCCCAGCCAAGTTGGCATATAAAATTAACTATAACAAACCCAAAAGTTTTCTTACCTTATTTGAAATTTCATTAAAAGTTAAGGAAAGGACTATGCCCAAGGCTCATTTTTTAAAATTCACATTGATTGAATTCAGTTTCATGAATCAAAGCCTCTACCACTACCACAGGGAGTCACCACACCACACCACAGCACAGCACACACACCACACCACAGGGAGACACCACAGGGAGTCTCCCTATAGTTAATGTATTATTAACTACAATGTTCCTGGTTTTGGTTAATCAACAAATAGATGGTGTAGTGAGTGCTTGTTAGGAGTTAGGCACTGTTCCACGTGCTGGCTATACCAACCTGCTTTTGTGGGGCTTACATCCTATTGAGTACCATAGAAAATAATAAAATGAATATAACATAAAGTTAGAATGATTACCATGAAGAAAAATAAAGATTTTGGGGTTAGAGCATAGCAGAGAGAAATATGTTAGTTAGTATAGTCCACAAAGATTCTCTGTGGTGGTCATAGCTCTGTTTCAGAAAGAAAATAAAGAAGTGTTGGGTCAAACTAGGCAGATACTTGGGGAAATGTGTTCCATTCAGAGAGCCTGACACTTGAAAAGGCTAGATGTGGTGCTGCCTTCCTGTGTTCAAGGAATGGCAGAATTGAATGTGGTCCAAGCTGAATGAAAGATAGAAGGGACATAAGAATTAAGAGCAGAAGAAGCCAGGAGCAGGCCCTATTTGGAGATTTCAGGGACCTAGTTATATGTTCGGGCTGGGATTTAGCTCAGTTGGTAGGGCGCTGCGCTGCAGTCTCCGAGGTCCCGAGTTCAATTCCCAGCACCACAAAAATGGGAGAAGGGCCTGGCAATCCACTCCCAAGGCAATCCACTCCCAAGGCAATCCGGACACAGCCATTGAAAACCCTGTGAGGGTCGCTATGAGTCGGATGCCGACTCGATGGCACCTAACAACAACAACAACAACAAAGTTATGTGTTCAAGCACAATAGATAGGGATTTAATGAGTAAAGAGAATTAGGGATGTTACCGTATTTAAGGGTACAAAGTTTTTATGTGTAAATGCTTATCTGAGCTAGCCAGTTTACAAAAAATGTGAGGCATGTTAGCAGGAATCTGTGACATGGTGAGTAAAGATCTTGTCAAAAGAAGGTTTCCAGTATAAGATACCACAGGGGGTTCAATCTACAAGTTGTGAACTTAAAACTTCTGATAGTCCAACACAGTGGTGCATGATGGATATGAGAACTTTTCTGAAAATTTAAATCTAACTACTCTTCTGTAAGTTTGAGGTTTGCCTTTATATCACCTGCAAAACACAGAAAATGAGAAAAAATGAATACATTGCAGTTGTCACCAGTTGGTAACACAGAGATATGTGGCAAAAGTAAAAGAGAATTATTTCTCAGTTTTAAAGAATTTGTAAAGCTAAAGATGCATGAAAGAAACCGGATTCATAAACCAAAATTACAGAACACATAAAGAAACAAACTACCATGAATAAGAGCCATTGGAAACCTCAGCATGTAATCAAACCTGCAAGAATATTATATAATTGCAAATATCAGAAAGAGTATTAAATAATAATTAAATATATACATAAAATGAAATTATAAATATAAGATAGATCTGAAAAAACCAAAAGAATTTGTAGCAATGGATAGTATAACTTGTGAAAGTAAAATGTAATGAATAAATTAGGAAGCATGACATACAGCTGAAAATAGAACTAGTGAGCTAGAAAAATTAATATAAGAAAGTTATTAGAATAGATGAATATGCACAAAGCACATTATATACATGGAAATGTCATAATGAAACCCCCATTCTACAATAAATACATGGTAATATTTTTTCTAAATTACTAAAAAAGAAATTACACAGAATATAATAAGACAAAACAAAAAAGTACACTTGAAAATTAAGACTATACATTCTCAACCACACATAGAACACTGCAGACAACTTTCTGAGAAGAATGCAATAACTTGGATACCAATAACCAAATCAGTTTTTAAAAGAGCAACTAGAAATTTACAAAACAACATGAATAAGTATTGTGAGAATTAGAAAGGATTTTGAATTATATACTACTACATATCAAACCTATGAAAATACTTAACGTGGTGCATAAAAACATACACTTTAAACACTTGCATCAGATAAAATTCTCAGACTTAGCATTGAACCAAAGAAACAAACACAGAAACAAAGGAACAAAGTAAATGCACATAAATTGGAGTAACTGGAAAAATAAAAGCAATGTTGGCAATCAGTAAAATCATATATTTTTTGTAAAGATTGATACAATAAGCAAATTGTGATAAAATGACAGAAGAAGAAAGAGAAGAGACATGAATAAATATTGTTAAAAATCGGAAGGGAAACGTAATTAGAGATATAGAGTAAAAAATTAAAGTGAACCTTAGGGAAAAGTCTAGGTCATTAAATTTGAAAATGTGAAATTACAAATTTCATTTAAAAATATAATTTATTCAAGAATGACTAAAAATAGGATATTTTTAGGATGTATTTATGATTATTAAGGCAAATCAATTAGAATACTCAGAAGCTACAAAAATATCTGCCTAATGCTACAAATGCACCACATTGTTTAGCAAATGAGTTCTAAACCACATCCAGAATACATATAAGTCTAATTGTATAGGTAAAATAAAAAGAAGTAATATTCTCAAATTTTTCTTATGGGACTTGAATGAAATGACAAGTTAACCAGCCAAGTGCACAAGAGAAGAAAATTATAAGTAAATCTACTTTTTAAATCTTTTTAGAATATTGTAATGTACAACTAAATGGGTCTCATTATGACATTTCCATACATGCATTTCATCATATATTGCTCATGTTTACTTTCCCTTATGCTCTCATGACCCTCTCCCCCATCCCCCACCATCAGTGTTCTCCTTTCTACTTGCTTGTCTATTTTTGTGAGTATATCAATCTATATATGTATATCCCAATTTTACTATAAGGACATCATATGTGATTTTTTTCTTTTTTCTTTTCTCCCATTACCCTTTCTTCTTGTCCCCTCTCCATTTTCCTTAGTCCATTATCTTTCCCTACTTAGGGCCATACTTTCCCTACTTTCATGGTCCATATTTTAATAATGAATATATATATATATATATATGTATATATATATATATATATATACACATAGTGAAGTCTAATGTTCACATATAAGAAAAAATGTGGTTTATCTTCCTGAGTCTGGCTTAATTCACTTAAAATAATGATCTCTAGTTCCATCCATTTTCCAGAAAGTGCCATAATTTTGTCCTTTTTTATGGTTGAATAAATCCCCATGGTCCATGTATGCCAGGATTTCCATATCCACTCATCTGTTGATGGGCACCTGGGTTGATTCCATATCTTGGCTATTGTGAATAATGCAGCAATAAATGTGGATGAGTTGGTGTCGCTATGGTATATTTACTTACATTCCTTCAGATATACACCCAGGAGCGGGATATCTGGGTCATATGGCCATTCTATTTTTAGTTTTTTGAGGTACCTCCATACCAATTTCCATAGTGGCTACACCAAACTATGTTCCCATCAGCAGTCTCACCCATCGTATAAGGGTTCCTTTCTCACTGCATCCTTGCCAGAACTCATTGTTGTTTTATTGATGGTAGCCATTCTGACTGGAGAGAAATGTTATCTTAGTGTAATCTTGATTTGCATTTCCTAGATGACTAAAGGTGTTGAACATTTTTTTTGTATGATTGCTGGCCATTTGTATTTCTTCTTTTGAAAAGTCTCTGTTCAGTTCTTTTGCCCATTGTTTGATTTGGTACATTGCTTTTTTTGGTGTTTAATTTTTTTGAGTTCTTTATATATTGTAAATATTAATCTTTCTGATGTATAGTTGGCAAATATTTTCTCATTCTGCAGGTTGTCTCTTCACTCTGATAATTGTGTCTTTTGCTGTGCAAAAGGTTTTTAACTTCATGTAATCCCATTTGTCAATTCTTGCTGTTGTTTCCTGCTTTGGGGATTCTATGCAGAAAGATCTTGCCTATGCCTATGTCTTGAAGTGTTTCCCATTTGCTTTCCTCTAGCAGATTTAAAGTTTGAGGTTTTATATCAAGGTCTTGATCCATTTTGAACTGATCTTTGTAGAAGGTAGGAGAGGTGGATCTAATTTCAGTCTTCTGCATGAGGATATCCAGTTTTCCCAGCACCCTTGTGGAAAAGGGTATGTTTTCTCCAACTTATATTTTTGGCACCTTTGTCAAATATCAAGGGGCTGCAGCCACCTGGGTTTATTTCTGGATCCTCTGTTCAGTCCTAGTGGTCTACATGTCTGTTTTGTGCCAGTACCATGCAGTTTTTGTTAGTATAGCTTTATAGTATCATTTGAAATCAGGAATTGTGATGCCCGGTGATTTGTTCTTCCTGTTCAGGATTGCTTTAGTGACTCGGGGTCATTTTGCTATTCTGAATGAATTTTAGAACTATTTTCTCTATTTCTGTGAAGAATGTCATTGGGATTTTGATGGGGATTACATTAAATCTGTTGATTATTTGCAGTAATATAGCTATTTTCACAATATTGATTTTTCCAATCCATGTCTTCATAAATCTCTTTCTTTAACGTTTTAATGTTTTCATTGTAGAGGTCTTTCACCTCCTTGGTTAGGTTTATTCCCAGGTATTTTATTTCTTTTGAAGCTATTGTGAATGGGATTGTTTTCCTGGTTTCTTTCTGTCCCTGGTCATTATTGGTATAAAGAAAAGCTGATATTTGTATGTTAAGTTTATATCCTGCTACTTTATTGAAAGTATATATCAGGTCTATGAGTTTTCTGGTGTAGTCTTTAGGGTCTTTTAAGTATAGGAGCATATTATCTGCAAATATGATAACTCGACTTCTTCCTTACCTATTCAGATCCCTTTTATTTCTCTTATCTTATTGCTGTGGTTAATAGCATGGAAATAGTGGACACCATTGTCTTCCTGATTTTAGGGGAAATGCTTTCAGTTTTTCCACATTTAGTATGATGTTAGCAGTGGGTGTTTCGTATATTGTCTTTATTATGTTGATGTATGTTCTTTCAATTCCTAGTACCTTCAAGGCTTATATCAGAACAGGATGGTGAACTTTGTCAAAGGCCTTTTCTGCATCTATTGATAGGATCATGGGAGTTCTGTTTCTGAGTCTATTTATATGCTGTATTACATTTATTATCTTGTGTATGTTGAACCAGTCATGCAATCGTGGGGTGAAACCAACTTGGTCATAATGTGTGATCTTTGTAATATGCTGTTGAAATCGATTTCCAAGTATTTTATTGAGGATTTTTGTACCTAAATTCATTAGGGATATTGGTCTATAGTTTTCCTTTTCTGATATATCCTTCTCTGGTTTTGCTATCACCATAATACTAGCTTCATAGAATGAGTATGGTAAAATTCCTTCTATTTGTATTCTGTGGCATAATTTAAGGCCTTGGTCTTAATTCTTCATTAAAGGTTTTGTAGAATTCATCAGTAAATTCATCTGGTCCTGGGCTTTTCTTTGTTAGGAGACTCTATTACTACTTTGATCTCCATGGTTATTATGGGTCTGTTAAGTTGTTCGTATACTCTGGACTTTGGCAGGTCATATGTATCTAGGTATTTATCCATGCCATCTAAGTTTTCTAGCTTTCTGGAATATACTTTTTCAAAATATTCCCTAATGATTATCCGGACTTCATTAGACTCTGTTGCAATATTCCCCTTTTCATCTCTAATTTTTTGATTTGAGTCTTCTATTTCTTTCTTTTGGTTAGTTTTGCTAAGAGTTTGTCAGGCTTGTTTATTTTTTCAAAGAACAAGCCTTTGCTTCACCAATTCTTTTTATTATTCCTTTAGTTTCCATTTCATTAATTTCTGTTCTATCTTTATTATTGCTTTCTGTCTACTGGTTTGGGGTTTTGTTTGTTCTTTTTCTAAGGGCGTGAAGTGCATCATTAAGTTATTTGTTTAAGCTTCCTCTAAATTTTTAATGTGGGTACAGATTACTATAAATTTCCTTCTTGGGACTGCCCTTGTTCTCTCCCAAATGTTCTGGTAGTTTGTATTTTCCTTTTCATTTGATTCTAGGAACTTTTAAATTTCATCTCTGATTTCCTCAAGTACTCATTGGTTATGTATGTGTATGGTATCTGTAACTTCTCTTGCTTTTCATTTCTAGCTTTATTCCATTATGGTCTGGTAAGATACATGAAATTATTTTACTTTTTCTGTATTTCTTAACTCTTGATTTATGGCCTAAAATGTGATCTATTTTAGAGAAGAGTCCATGTGCTGCTGAGAAGAATGTGTATTCTGTAGCTTTCGGGTGAATACTCTATATATGTCTATTAAGTACATTTGATCTATCGTGGTGTTTAACTCTAAAGATTCTTTGTTGATTTTTTTTGTCTGGAAGTTCTGTCTATTGATGAGGGGGGTATTGAAGTCACCCACTATTATTATATCTGGACCTATCTGTTGCTTTAAGTCCAGTAGTGTGTTTTTAATGAAGTTGAGTACACTGATGCTCAGTGCATAATATTTACAATTGTTTTACCTTCTTGGTCAATTGTTTCCTTTATTAATAGACAGTAACCTTCTTTGTCTCTTCAGACTAGTTTTAACTTGAAGTCAACTTCATCTGGTATAAGAATGGTGGCAGCTTCCTCTCCTTCCCTTCCTCCTCCTCCTCCTCCTCTTCTTTCTCCTCCTCCTCCTCCTCCTTCTTCTTTGGGTTCTAGTTGCTCAGTATATCAATTTCCATCCTCTCACTTTTAGTCCTTGGGCTTATTTGCCAGTGAGATATTTTTCTTGCAGAAAACAAGTTGTTGGATCTTGTTTTTTAATCTAGTCAACTAATCTATGTCTTTTAATTAGAGAGGTAAGACCATTTATATTTAGGGTTATTATTGAGAAAGGGTTGCTTTTTGTTGGCTTCAACATTTCCCTGATTGATTAATAAAGTATTTGTTCTTTTCTTTCTCCTTTATTTATATTCTGGGCTTGCTATGTTTTTGAGTTAAACATGACTAATTCTTTCCTAGTTCTCTAGTTTGTTCTTCCCATGAAGTTTATTATTTCCTGTGCTCTCATAGAAAGACAGTGACACTGTCTTTCTTCATCTTGTGTATGTAGAATTCCTTTAATTACCTTCTGCAGGTCTAGTTTGGTGGTCATGTATTGCTTTAGTGTATGGAATGTCTTTATTTCTCCATCCATTTTAAATAGCAAATATGCTGGATATAATAATCTTGGTTGGCAGTTATTTATTTTCTGGGCCTGAAAGATACCTTTCCATCCTTTCTTAGAATTTAGGGTTTTTGCTGAGAGGTCTAATGCGATTTTGATGGGTTTTCCTTTGTAAGTTAGTGCCTTTTTCTTGTAGCTCTTTTTTTTTTATTATTATTAAAAATATATGTTAGTGGAGTACAGAGTAGTAAGGCTTTTGCTGTTTCCATTGCTCAACTCTTACATTGTTTTTGGTTATTCTTACATCAACTTACGTAATTTACGATACCCTTTGATTGATATGCAGTAAAAGTCATATGCAATTATGGGTTATACTCCTATTTTTTTCTCCATGTATTCTTGGAGTTGCATCATGTAACTTGAGATGGCCTTCTCCCTCTTTCTAAACCTTTGTATTATTTCCTTTTCCACAATTTTGCTTCCCACCCACTAGACCCCTCAGCTCTTCTCCCTCCTCATATTTCCCCTTTTTAGATAAGTCTGATTATTCTTTATGGATATATAAACTATATATGTATTTATAGTTTTTTCCCCCATTTAAGTTAGCTTTTGCTCTAGATATGACTGAAAACATATGATATTTCTCTTATTCTCTTTTTGGGCCTGGGTTTTTTCACTTAGGAAGATATTCTCCAGGTCCATCCATTTTGCTGCAAATGATATTATCTCATTCTTTTTTATTACTAAGTAATATTCCATTGTGTATATATGCCACAACTTTTTTATACATTCCTCTCTTGATGGACATCTTGGTTGATTCCATACCCTTGTGATTGTGAAGCGTGCTACATTAAATATGGAAATGCAAGTGTCCCTGTGATATGATGACTTGTTTCTCTTTGGGTATATTACCAGGAATGTATTGCTGGGCCACATGGCAGTTCTAAAATTAGTTTTCTAAGGTATTTCCATATTGATTTCCAAAGTGGCTGATCTATACAATCTCTTCAGCAGTGTTACAGTGTTCTTTATTCTCTGCAGACTAACTAGCATTTGTTATTATTAGTCTTGTTGATTTTGGCCGTTCTTACTTGAGTGAAATGGAATCTCAGTGTTGTTTTGATTTGAATCTCCCCAATAGCTAGGGATAATGAGCATTTTGTCTTGTGTTTCTTGGCCCTTTGGACTTCTTCCTTTGATAATTGTCTGTTCATTTTTTTGCCCAGTTATATATTGGGCTTTTTGTTGTCTTGGAATTTGCTTTCTTAAGTTCTTTTGTATGTTCTTGAAATTAGTCCTCTGATAGGTATGAAGCAAAAACTTTCTCCAATTCTCTAGGCTCTCTATTAACTCTGTTGATTGTTTGCTATGCATAAGCTTTTTAATTTCATGTAATCTCATTTGTTAATTTTTGGTGCCATTTCCTGGGCAATTGTTGCCTTGTTAAGGAAACACCTTCCTATGCTTAAGTGTTGGAGCATTTTTCTACCTTCTCTTCTAGTAGTTTTAAGTTTTCTGGTTGTACATTGAGGTCTCATCCACTTCAAATTGATATTCAGGTAAATTGAGATGTATGGATCTATTTTCAATTTTATGCAAGTGGATATCCAGTTTTCCCAGAACCATTTGTTAAAGATGCTATCTTTTCTCAATTGGATTACCTTTAGCCCCTTTGTCAAAAATCAGGTGGCTGTATATTTGTGGTTGTATCTCTGGGTCTTCAATTCTGTTTCATTGGTCTTCATGCCTATTTTGTGCTAGTAACAAGCTGTTTTTGCCACAATATCTCTGTAGTATAGTCTGAAATCAGGTATAGTGGTCCCACCTGCACTGCTTTTGCAACTGAAAATTGTTTCGCCTGTACATGGTCTTTTGTGATTCCATATGAATTTTAGGATTATTTTTTCTATTTCTGCAAAATCTGTCATCAGAATTTTAATGGGGATTGTGTTAAATCTGTAAATTGCTTTTGGTAATATAGCCATCTTTATAATATTGATTCTCCCAGTCCATGAACAAGTGAGATCCTTCTATATTCTAGTATTCTCTGCAATTTACTTCTTTAGTGTTTTGAATATTTCCTTGTAGATATCTTTGATGTCTTTGGTTAGATACCTAGATGTTTAATTGATTGGTGGGCTATTATAAATGGGATTCTTGATTTAATTTCCTTTTCTTCTTGTTTACTATTGATGTAGAGGGAGGCTACTGATTTTTCCATGTCAATTTTGAATCCTGCTACATTTCTGAATGTTTTAATTACCTGTAAGAGTTTTCTAGAGAAATTATTGGGGTCATTTAGGTAAAAGATCATGTCATCTGTAAGTAAGCATAATTTTACTTCTTCTTTGCCTATCTATATCCTTTTGATTTCTTTCACTTGTCTGGTTGCTCTGGCTAGGACTGCCCTATGATGATCACTATGAGTCAGACATGACTTGATGGCACCTAACAACAACTACTACAGGACTTCAATAACAGTATTGAATAAGAGATGAGAGAATGGGAATCCTTGTCTTTTTTTGATCTTAGAAGGAATAGTTTCAATTTTTCCCATTAAATGTGATATTGGCTGTCCGTTTATCACAGATGGCATTTGTGGTGTTGAGATATTTCCCTATTATGTCCATCTTCTCTAGGGCTTTTGTCATGAAAGGATGTTGCTCTTTGTCAAAGGCCTTCTCTACATCAATTGAGATTATCACATGATTTCTGTCTTTAAGCCTCTTGATATGTTGAATTACATCAATTGATTTTCATTTGTTGAAATAGCCTTGCCTCTGTGGAATAAAGCCCACTTGATTATAGTGAATGATATTTTTTATGTATTGCTGAATTAGGTTTGCCAGAATTTATTAAGAATTTTTGCATCTGTATTCATCATGAAAATTGGCCTATAGTTCTCTTACTTTGAAGTGTCCTTGCCCAGTTTTGGTATCATCATACTGCTGGCTTCATAGAATGTGTTAGGAAGTGCCCCTTCCTTTTCTACTTTATGAAATAGTTGGAAGAGAATAGGTATTTATTCTTTTTGGCAGGTTTTATAGAATTCTGCTATGAACCTGGGCTTTTCTTTATTGAGAGGCTATTCCTATCTCTATTTCAGTGAATGTAATGGATCTATTTAAATTGCTTATGTCCTCTGGGTTTAATTTTGGTAATTCATATGTGTTAATGAATGCTTCCATTTCTTTTGTATTTTCATTTTTGTGGGAGTACAATTTCTCAAAGTATTCTCTGATTATGTTTTGAATTCTGTTGATATCAGTGATTCTAGCCCCACTCTCATCTCTAATTTTTTGAATTTAGGTCTGTTTCTTCTTTCTTTGGTGATATTGGTTAGAGGGGCTGTCTATTTTAAGTATCTTTTCCAAGAACTAGCTCTTAGTCTGAATAATTCTTTGTAGTGTGTTTTGGATTCTCTTTGGGTTATTTCTGCCTTGATCTTGATAATTTCAATTTGAGTGTTCCTTTGGAAGGTTGGCTTGTTGGCTTTCTAGTGTCTTAAAATGTGTCAGTAAGTTATTTGACCCTTCCCTACCTTATGGATAAAGGCACTTACAGCTATGAACTTTGCTATTTGAACTGCCTTTGCTGTATCCTATGAAATTTGATAGGATGTATTTTCATCAGCAGTTTATTATTCAGTCTCCATGAATTTGTAGCATTTCCAAGATTTTTCTAGCCTTTGAGTTTTAGTTTTATTCTATTGTGATCTAAGGTACCTGGGATGATTTCTTTTTCTTTCTTTCTTCTTCTTCTTCTTCTTTTTTTTTTTTTTTTGTATTTATTGAGGCAATTTGTGTAGACTAAAGTTTGGTCTGTCTTAGAAAAATTTGCATGTGGTGCTGAGAAGAATGTACATTCTGAATGTGATGGGTGGGTGGAATATTCTGTGGACATCTGTAAGGTCCAGTTTGTCCATGGTGCTATTCAAGTCTTTCATTTCTCTGTTGATTTTTTTGCTTTGATGACCTATCTCTTGGCGAAATTAAGGAATTGAAATCTCTCATAATGTTTGTGTCTGGCCCAATGTGTTCCTTGATCTCCAATAACATTTGTTTTATGAAGCTAGTTGCTCCCATTTTGGGGAGTAAATATTAAGTTTCCTTACAGGTTCCTGGTTGACTGTTCCTACTACTAATATGTAATATCCTTCTCTGTCTCTTCTGAGTAGTTTGGAATTGAAGTCTGTCTATAATTAGTATCACAGCTCCTGTTTGTTTCCCACCTGTTTGTTGAACTGCTTTCCAGCTTTTAGTTTTCAACCTTTTATGGCCTTTAAAAATGAGATGAGTCTTTTGAATGCCACATTTCAAGGGTTTATGTTTTTTAATCCAAATGACCAGTCTGTATCTCCTGATTGGTGAATTCAGACTATTTAAACTGAGAGTAATTATTGATGGGTGCTTATTATTCTGCATCAATTTGGTACTTGTTACTGTTTTTTGATTCATATTGGCCTATTTTCTCTTAAGTTCCCCTCACGTTTATTATTAATTCCTTCGATCTTATATTTGGGATTGTGTTACCTACCCCATTTGTGGTATTTCATTGAGGATCCTCTGCAACGCTGGCTTGGTGGTTGCAAACCCTTTAAAGAAAACAGTATCATGGAATGTCATACTCACTATCTATTTTAATACATAACTTCACTGGGTAATGTAATCTTGGTTGGCAATTATTCTTTTTCAGAGCTTGGATGATGTCTGTCCAGGCTTTGCTTGCCCTTGACATTGTTTTTGAGAAGTCCACTGTTATTCTGATGGGTTTGCCTTTATAAGTGAGCTGAAGTTTCTCCCTTATAGCTTTTAGAATAGCTTCTTTGCTCTCTAGATTTAGCATTCAAACTATAATGTATCATGGAGAGGAAATGTTCTGGTCTACTCTGTTTGGCATTCTGAATATTTCAGTTGCATAGGTATCCAGCTCTTGCCTTAGGTTTGGGGAATTTTCATCTAATAATTCTTTGAATAAATTTCCTAATTTCTTTGTAGTATTTTTGGCTACTTTATGGACCCCCTGAATTTGTAGGTTTTGTTTCTTCATTTTATTTTGATAAAATATCTCTTGAAAATCTTGCTCAAAGTACTTCATAATCCTTTCTGTTTTGGCATGTGAATAAATAAAGTCTTCTCTCTTTTCCTCAGCTTCAGCTATTCTGTTTTCAGATTCAGCTTCATCTAGTTTCAATACTGAAAATTATACTGTTATGCTAAGTTGGTTAATTTTGCCTTACATCTCAAACACCTCTGCTTGATTCTTCTTTAGAAGCTTTATTTCTCTGGAGAATTTTTCTTCCAAATTAGATACTTTTTTTGTCCAGTGAATCAACTGTTCTCATGGTGGTGTCTTGGGGGTCTTTTAGCATATTTAGAAGCAAGGTTCTCTCTCCATCAGGCATCTCCAAGAAACTTGTTACCCTGAATTTATCCATTGAGGTCCTTTGATCTATTGGACCTTCTCATTCAGCAAGACCTTTCATTTTTTTGTGTTTTCTGCTGAGGCTTGCCCATTGCTTAGACTGTTCCTCCTCCTCCATGTGTAAAGATATTTTCGCTCAATGTTCCTGTGAGTTTGGGTGTTAATGGGTTACTGGTGCATCTCTCTACTTCCTCCAGCCCCCCTAGTTTGCAGGCTTAATGTCTGGTGCCTAGATCCTGCAGCAGCCTCTGCTTTCAGCACTGCCCCCTCAGTCTCTCTGTGGCCTGAGCATTCCCAGCACCCAATCACACAACATCTTAAACTATGTGTCTTAGGCTCCCCAGACCCATGGTGCTACTTCTCCACATTGGATTGTTGCTCAGCCCTGCACCCTTGCAGGTGGCTCTACCTTGTCCTCCCTCAGCTGCCTGCTGTCAGGGATAGCTCTGCTAGATCCCTTTTTAGCCCTGCACACTTGCAGGTAGCTCTGCCTTGCCCTCTGCCAGATTCCCAGGGTCAGAGGTGACCCTGCTTGATCTCATTCTGATCTTGATCTTGATCACTTTCTTGATCTTACTTTCTGAAGGGCTCTCTATCCTCCAAAGCCTTCTGCTGCTATCTTGCCTGGGACTGAGGATTATGGAGAGTTGATCCACTGTTTCTTCCTCCTCTTCATCATTTTAGTCTCCACTATTTGGTCAGTTCTCCTTGTGCTGCCCCATTATACTTGAGGATTAAAGATGCATTCCACTCCTTTTTAGCTTGTTTGTTTTGAGTAGGGAATTTAATCATTTTCCCTGCTTTCTTCCCCAATTGAAGAATAGCTTTTACCCATCCACCATCTTCTTGAAGAGCCTCTCTTGCAGCTCTTAATATTGTTTCATTGTTCAGTAACTGTGGCATTTTAATTATTATATGTTGTGGGGAAGTTCTTTTCAAGTCATGTCTGTCTGGGGTTCTAAATGCCTCTTGTGATTGGATGTTCATTTCTTTCCTCAGATTTGGGAAATTTTCTGCTATAATTTCACCAAATAATTTTTCTATGCCTTTAGTTTTTGTCTCAACTCCATCTTCTACCCCATGGCTTCTTAGATTTGGTATCCTAAACATGTCCAAAAATTCTTCAAAATTGCGATCACGTTCTTTTAATTTTTTTCTTTGTTAATATCTAAATGTAGTATTTCCCCAATTTTTCTTGCATCCATGATATTTTATCTTCTGCTTCATCTCATCTATTTTTGATGCTTTCCACTGTATTTTTATTTGGTTTATTGAATTCTTCATTTCCAACATTTCTGTTTTTTTCAAAAGCTCAATTTCTTTGATGAATATCTCATCCATTTTGCTGACTTTGTCTTCTACATTGTTGACTTTCTGATCTGAGTCCTGTATTGATTTCCTTAGTTCATTCATTTGCTTGTTTGTATCCTCCTTGAAGTCACTGATCCTTTTTATTAGTAAACTTTTAAATTCTTTGTCTGATATTTCCACTGTTTCAATATCTTTGGATATCAGTGTTTATGGCATCACATTCTCTTGGAGGAAATGTGTTGCCTTATTTTTTCATGTTTCTCATGTTTCTGATTTGTGATTTGTACATCTGTAGGGTTAGACATCATGTTCTGTTTTATTTGGCAGTCTTTTTAGTGGGCATATTTTTCTTGAGGTCAGACTGCCCAGTGGTAGTCCTAGTAAAGAAGACAAATCACTTTGATGGTTATAATACCCAACCAACCAGAAATAGAAACATTTAATCCCTTAATGCCAACTGCTGCACCACCGATACTCCTATAACAGAGACTGACAATAATTATTTTGAGAAATCCATGATGTAACAAAAAACATAGGTTAAAGCTATAAATAATATTTTCCTGAAGTATGAAGGGGGGGACACAAAAAGAGGATATAGGAAGGTGCCTCAAGTGTGAAGTAAAAGAAAAGATAAATCAATTGAGCTGGGTACTGTGGTGCACACCTACAATCCCTGCAAATCTGGAGGAGGAGGCAGAAGGATGGTATGTTTGAGACCAGAGGCGGTCTCTTAATTTAGTGAGACCCTGTCTCAAAAAGTAAAAAAAAAAAAAAAAAAAATGAGCTGAGGGTGCAGCTCAGTGGTATAACACTTGCAAAAAAAGCATGAAGGTGGAGGCCCTGGGTTCAATCTCCAGTGCTGCAAAAAAGGGGGAAAAAAGGAGAAAACAATCTAGAAAGAAAATTAATATTAGAGGGGGAGGGAAATGCGCTAAGGATAAAAAGAAATGATTATATTATAAAATATTATATGAAAAGAATTAGGTAAACATAAGCAGAGGAATAAGAAGTAATGAGCCTAAAATATTTAAAGTATAGTAAATAGAAAAAGAGAGATACAGAAAAAGGCTGAGAAGTTAATAAAGGTAGAAAAAACCTAGAGAAGAAAAGATAGAAATTACATTAGAAGAAGGGAATTGAGGAAAAGAAAGTTAACAATGAAAAGATGATAAATATAAGACAAAAAGAAAAAAAAGAGGTAGAGATCAAGTTGTTCCCCTAAAACTCCAGTATCTCTGGGAACTGAAGCAGGAAAATCTTGAGCCCCAGGCCAGAGGCAGCCTGTGCAATTCAAAAATTCAATTTGATCCTGTCTCCAATCAAAATTGGGAAAAAGTCTGGGGATACTACACCATGACACTACTGTTACCCTAGTACAGCAGAAGGGGAAAATAATAAAATAAAAACAAAATAAAAAGCAAAGAAGAAGATGAAGATGAAGAAGAAGAAGAAGAAGAAGAAGAGGAGGAGGAGGAGGAGGTAGAGGAAGAAGATGACGACGAAGAAGAGCAGCAGCTGCAGGAGGAGGAAGAAAGAGGAAGAGGAGGAGGAGGGAAAAAGAGGAAGAGGAGAAGGAGAAGAAGAAGAAGAAAAAGTACTGGAGGAGTTTTTTTTGTTTTTGTTTTAATTTTTGTTTTGTGGCCTCTAATGTTGGAATTTGGGAGAAGGACCTGGCAACCCCCTCCCAAAAATCAATCTGCCATTGAAAACCCTATGAACAGCAGAGAAGCACTGACAATAAGTGTTTCCCCTGTTGTACAAAGGGTTGCTATGAGTCGGATACTGACTCGATGGCACCTAACAACAACAATGTTGGAATGTGTTAGGTGGATATGGTTGTCAGTTAAGGATAGAGTCTTTTATATGACCACTGCTCAGAGTTGAGAGTATCCATAGTTATCCTGAGGAGATAGAATCATCTCCTTTCTCCAGTGGGTGGGGCTTACTTCTGAGCAACTTTCCCAAGACTGTTCCTGCCAGAACTTCTCAGTCTGTCAGTGCTCTGTATCTCTGCTAATTGCAACTGCGGGCTGCAAGTGTGTAGCATGCTGGGGCTGTGACAGGTCACCCCTAGAGTTTCCATAGGTGATAATTTTTTGTTTACAGGTACCCAGAGTAGCTCTCAATCTCACAAAATAAGTTTCCTCTCAAGATGGCACCAGTTAAAAGCCCTCTGAGACATGGAACATGGGAAAGAGAGTCACTTCTCCAATGTTGAACCCCTCAGGCAGGGACAGCAAGTCCCTGGAAGAGTTCAAGGGCTTCAAGGACAGTGGGCTTATCCTGTGAGACTACAACTCTGATAGCCATTGCTCTCTGGCTTACCTCTTTGGAAGAGGGCTCTGTTTCCCCTCTGCCACTGGAAGCTGTGGCTGGAGATGTGTTCTGATCAGTCTTTCTCACTGCTATCTGAGACAAACCAATCAAGAGTCTCCTTTGTGATTTCTCTGCTTCTCTACACCTTCTTTTTATAGAAAAGACTCCATTCTTCATCTTCTAACTCCTTTGTTTTACCACATTGCACAGAAGCCGCCTTCAATTCACCATCTTAAATTGGAAGTCAGTAAATCTAAAATTTATATAAATTTTATCAAATTGACTCTAAGATATATAAAAGTTTAATGTGTCAAAGGTGAATTTACCCTGGTAATGAAAAGGTGATTTAATATTATAAAATCTATCAATGTAATTCTCCACATTAACTGATTAAAGCAAGTAACAGTTTTATCATCTCAATAAAGTATTGAAAGGGGCTGGGATTTAGCTCAGTTGGTAGAGCACTGCTCTGCAGTCTCTAATGTCCCAAGTTCAAGTCCCAGCACCGCAAAAATGGGAGAAGGATGTGGCAACCCACTCCCAAGGCAATCCCGAAACAATCTGCCATTGAAAACCCTGTGAGGGTCTCTATGAGTCAGACATGACTCCACGGCACCTAACAACAACAAAGTATTGAAAAACATTTGATAAACTTCACAACTCATTAATAAACATTAATAGTAATAATAATGAACTTCAGTACACTAGAAAAAGATTATAAATTCCTTAATCTGAGAAAGGAAATGTATTTACAGTTAAAGAGTATCCATTAAAAAATTTATAAGCATTCCCTTTAAAGCCAAGAAAAGGAGCAATGAAGTCTGTTATACCACTTTAATTCTACCTAGGACTGATAATTCTGATAAGCACAAAAATAAAAGTGGAGCGGAGAAGGAGAATGAATATTATAAGTACAGCAAAATGTTATCATTCACAGATTGTTTTCCACATAAAAGTCTCAAAAGAATCCAGAAAGAATATTACAAAAATAGGAATGTAGCTAAGCACGTAGGTGTTTAATAAAAAAAAAATCACTGGTTTTTCAATCATTATAAAATATAATTTTTAAACATTACCCTATAAGCAAAAATTTAAAATACCTACATATAAATGCAAATGATGGTCAAGAGAAATATAGGAGAATAACAGTATAGTTAGTCATTAAAACTACTTTTGAGAAAAGTTGGGATATATGGTATTGTTAGAAAAGGTCATTATTTTAGGGATGACAATTATTTCTTTAATGCTATACCTATGAACAGCAAAGAAGCACTGACATAGTACCTGGTATGGCACAGTGTCAGGGAATATTTCATTCTGTTGTACATAGGGTTGCTATGAGTTGGACCCAACTTGACAGCAACTAACAACATACAAATCTAAATTCTTAGTGGGGATTGCATGAGTTTCATAAAGTACATTAAACAAAAGTTACTTGGAAGAACAGATGACCGCCAGTAGACAACTGAATCTTGAAAAAGAACAAACATTGGTGAAAGTTTCCATTTACTGAGATTTATTATTATTATAAGTACCAAGATTTATTATAAATAAATTAATTTTTTTCATCTATGCAAATTTGATTTATGACAGTAGGATACTACAATTTAAGAAGAGAGGATTATCTAGGCAGTAAAATGTGGCATTTAGTCAATTGGTTAATCACATGGATAGTAAAATACAATTAATTCCCATGCCTTATGCATACACACACATATACACACACAGACACACTCATTAGAGATTGATTAAAATATAAATATAAAAACCAAAATCTATAAAAAGTAATTCCAGCGGCTTTTTTAAGGAGGAAAGCTTTCTTAAGACACAAAAACAACCATTAAAGAAATCCAGATGAACGTTGCTGCATTAAGATTTAAATTTTGTGTTCATAAAATGTAACAAATGTAAGGCAGACACAGGAAAAAGATGTTGCCATACATACCACTGAGAAAGGATTCATGCATAGGCTATGTGAAAATTTTCTCTAAATTAATAGGAAAAGCACAAAATTCCAGTGAAAGCATGAGCAAAAAGTGCAAATGCACAAGGGAAGAGATAACCCCCCAAATCAAAAATACCACAAGCAGATTGACTAAGTTGCAAAAAAAATTCAAATTAAAGCCACAATAATATATAATTTTATACCAAACTGCCCAAAAATTCTAATGGCTCAAAACAATGAATGAAAACTACACTGCTCAACAGGTATGTATTTTATATAACCTTCTTAGAGAGTTGACTATAAAATATCTGATAAATAAAAAAATGCATGAAATGTCTGTAACCTATAAAATTTCACTAACAATACTGTTTAAAGAAACTCTTTGCAAAGGTGGCATGTATAATAATGTTATAACAACACATTAAAAGTGGTGCCATATTTACAATGCTAATAAATGACTGCATCTTACTTATTTTGGGCATGTAGTCAGGAGAGACCAATCCCTGGAGAAAGACATAATGTTGGGAGAGTGGCAGGCCAACAAAAAAAGGAAAACCCTCCATGAGGTGGATTGACCCAGTATCTGCAACAATGGGCTTAAACATAAATACAGCCATGTGTCTCCCACAGAATCAGGGAGTGTTTCCTTCTACTGTACATAGGGTTGCTATTAGTCCGACCTGACTCAATGGTACCTAAGAACAACAGCAATAAATGACCCAGAGCCCCACATATTAGTGCTGATTAATTTCACAAATGGTATTGAAAAAAAATATTGATAAAACAAGGTAAGTCCTTGAGTTGGGTCTAGGTAATATCCAGCTTAACTCTTGCCCCCCTGTCTCTGGGTCCAGGTGCCCCAGCCCGCGGGGCTGTTCAACAGGGACCTAGAGTAAGGGGCGAATGAATGAGAGAGAGAGACAAGAGACACAAAGGATGAGAGCAAGACAGGCTGTCTGATCAAGCTCCAAAGTCTTTAATGTTGTGCTGTAGCTTAAATACACATGGAGGGGGAGGGGAGGGGCAAGAAAGTCACAGGAGCCAGGTGATTCTTTAGAAGTCTTCAGGTCCTCCTGTAACCCTGACAACTGCTTTCAGATGGTAATTTCAATTCAAAGTCACAATGCCCTGTGGCTCAACATTTGCTATTTTCACCACACCCTGCACCTTTTCATCAGGGTATCTTGCAAAAAGTTACTTATGGTCTTGGCTCCCGGCATCCAGGCCCCCATAGGGTGCAATGAACTGAAGAAATCCAATATTACCAGGAGTGGCCCCGAAGGAACCAGGCTCCGTGGAGAGGAATTGAAGTGATGGCATCAAAGAGATGAATGTCCCTAAAACATGTGGGACTTTCTCTAAGAAATGTGACAAACACCAACCCTGTGAAGTGACATAGTACAACCAGGACAGGGATTCTATTTATGCCCAGGGAAAGCGGCATTATGATAGTAAACAGAGTGCATATAGTGGGAAAACTAAGACGATTTTCAGGGAAAAGCCTAAAACCGGATAGGTTGTGCTGATGCTGGAATGAATTGAACCCAACTGCAGATCTAAGAGAATGTTAGCTGTTAAAACATGACAAGCAACTGGGTGTGGTGATGCACTCCTATAATCCCAGCACTTGAGAGGCTGAGGCAGGAGGTCTGGAGTTCAAGGCTAGTCTGGGCTATATAGTGAGACCCTGACTCCAAAAATAAAGAAACAAGCAAAAAAGAAGATGCAAATATTTTGATCTGGGAGGAGATAAAAAGAAAAAGTCCAAATGATCCAGTTTTAAGCTGCATCTCTTGTTTTGTTTTGAAGGCAATAAAATCCTGAGGTTATATTCATTTCAACAAAAGTACTATTGTTTAGAGTTAGTAGGAGATGAAAGTGTCCAAGAATTATAGATAAAAAAATTAACATGGTGTTTCCATCTGGGAAGAAAGATAATATGAAATAAGAGCACACAAAGATATTTAACCCCATAGTTAGACTGGCTGGTGTGTTTTACCATATGATTGCTATATTTTCCTCTGCTAAAATATTTCAGAGGAGAGTATGCAAAAGAAGTAGAAAAGATCTACTAAAATATTTTCATCTCCTTTCCATTCTTATCATATGCCCCACTATCTTTTTCATCTCTACAGTAATACTGGTTGAATTCCTTCTACTCTACTACACATCTATTTAATCTGTATGTCTCTATCCTTGCTTTCTTATTTTTATACTGTTCCAGAATCACATGCTTTTTGAGTGAATAGTATGAAAAAGAAAATGTAATGTTTTTTAGGGAATAAAATCTAAAGAGTAGTATAAAATTCTTTCAATTATATCTGTAAGTTTGAAAGAGTCTGGGTTGCAGCTTTGGAAGTACTTTGAGTTGTTAGAGAAGTACTTTCAAGCCCAAAAACTATTCCATATGAAAAGAGAATTCGTAGACTCTTGTTCAGTTATTCACTGGATTAAGTAAGTTACAAAATACATGCACAGAACATCATGCCTTATTTAATTGAGGGTAATATGTTCAGTGATGTAAGGTATATAAAGAAACTTTTTGGTGCAGGGATTTAAAAATGTGATATAGTTTCCTTTTAAAATGTGTGTAAAATATAAGCAATCATTAAAAAGTAGGAATAAGACATTTATAGGATAAACAGGAATTTGGCAGTCTTTTTAAAATTAGTAATGTGCAGAGGTAGAGTGTCTAAAGGAACTCTTTGGAAAGGTGGCATGCATAGTAATGTTATAATAGTTGTTAAAAGTGGTCCCATATTTACATATTATATAGCAATGCAAATAAATGACCTAGAGTCCCACATATGAACACTGATTAATCTCATAAATGATATTGAATAAAAATATTGCTAAAACATGGTAAGACCTTAAGTTGGGGCTAGGTAACATTCAGCTTAATCCTCTTCCTCCCACACTATAGGTCCAGGCCCCCATATGGCCCCAAGGAACTAAAGAAATGCAATATTGCCAGGAGTGACCCTGAAGGAAATAGGCTCCAGGGAGAAGAATTGAAGTTATGGCATCATAATTTCATATGGCATGTTGTAAAGAGGCAAACTGATTATAAAAGAAGCTAGAAAGAATATACCTTAAACAAATATCTTTGACCGAGTGGAGGTTGCAGTAAAGATGTAGTTAGAAGGTTATCTGTCATGTATGACTCTTAGAAGATGTTAATAAAACTACTCCTTAGAAACACAACCTTCAAGGAATTTTAAGACTTATGGACAATAGAAAGACAATAGAGGGCCCTGCACGGTATTACAGAACCAGCCAGTGCATCATCATTTCAGTGGTATGCAAGGTATGTGGAAAGGCTAGATTGTCATAAAATTGTCAAGTAGATGTGACAGATGAGAAAGTGATAAGTCTTCCTGCTTGAGAAGCAGAAGCAAAAGAAGATAAGCACATAGACATGTGTGGTATAGAGGAACATTCTGTGAAATAACTGTAGGGTAACTAAAAGAATCAAACTAACCATTTTGCTTCTAGCAATAAGAACTGAAATGGAGCACACTATGGGCAAAGAGAGAAGGATACAAATGATGGTAGATCACATAAATCAGGGGTAGCTGTAACTCAAGGGGCTGATCTTAATGGTAGAATTTTTCAAATGACTGTTCCTTATGTACTTTAACTTGGTGACCAGAAATCATTTTTTAACTTCCTATTTAAGCATTTTAAAATTTTTAAAATTCAAATTAAACTCATTTGTAATTGATACTGAACCACAAAAATATTATACATACATGTGATAATATGTGAAGTTTCTATAAATGTGTGTATATATACATATATACATATATACATATATAATATACATACATATAATATATATATAATGTATATATATGGTTGTTTTGGTAATATGTCCTTGAGTCAAGTCCGACTCATAGGGACCCTATGTAAAATAGAACAAAACAACACACTACTGGACACTGTGCCATGCCCAGCACTATGTCAGTGCTTCAATGCTATTCATAGAGTTTTGAATGGCTGATTGTTTTGGGAGTGGGCTGCCAGGTCTTTCTCCTAAGGCTACAGCACTTGGTATTATAAGGTGGTCTCACACCCAAGGACTAACCAGGTCTGATCCTGCTTAGCTTCTGAGATCAAACAGAATCAGATTCCAGGATGGTAGGGCTGTAGGCATACATATTGTATAATACAAAAATCAGGACACACTTATTTAACTCCTCAAATGTTTATTATTTCTTTGTAGGGAAAACATTCAAAATCCTTTCCTCTAGATTTTTGAAATCTTTTCATCTAAATTTTTTATTATTATCTACAGTCATTATACATTGCAAAAGCCCATGAGAATTTATTCCTAATATCTAACTATAACTTAGTATACATTGATTAATTTCTACACATTTCTCCTTCCCCTCTACTATCCCACACTTCAGTAACCACTATTCTACTCTCAACTTCTATGAGATCAAGATTTTATATTTCACATAGGAATGAGATCATGTGGTACATGTCTTTCTATGCCTGACTTATTTCATGTAGTAAAATGATCTCTAGTTGTATCCATGTTGTACGTGACAGAATTTCATCCTTTTATGTCTGAATAATATTTCACTGCATATATGTAGAATCACATTTTCTCTATTAATCAGGTATATTTTTAACCGGTACATAAAAGAATAAATATTATAGATATTAATGAGCTGACTTTGATGTTTTATACGTGTACACCATGTAATAAAAATTATAGTGAATATTTAAATTAGAAATTACTACAGTAAAAGACACAATGCCATTAACTGCCCCCCCCCAAATGCTTCCCCTGGCTTCAAACACACTTATCATTCTTCCCACTTTTTGAATCAGTTCTGGAAGTCCTCTTTTATGAGTGTCTTTATTTTCATCCTCCATCATAATAATGCTCCATGTCACATATTACTTCTGGTATGGCAATTTCAGTCAAATAAAAATATTACAATATGTTCCCATGTACCTTGTTCACCAGATCTGGCATCATGCAACTTCTGGCCCTTCTTCAAAGTCCAAATGACCATGAAAGGTAATGTTTTACATCGATTCAGGACATTGAGGTAGCCATAACAGTGCATCTAAAGACACAAAAGAGGACTTCCAGAACAGGTGAGTATTGTGATGGGGATTAATGGCAATGTATCATTTACTGAAATAATTTTTTATTTAAACATTTGCCATATCTTTTGATCCCACCTTGTATATATTGTGAAATGTTTAAGTGAGGTTTTATATATGTAGCCTCAAATAGTTATTGTTATTAATAGTGAAGACATTCATAATCTTTCTTCTAGTTATTTTAAATATGCAGTATATTATAACTATCATCTGTAGTTTCCTTATGGTTCAGTAACACACCAGGATTTGTTGCTTCTATCTAATTGTTACTATGCCTTGATCAAACTTTCTTCATTTTCCCTTTCCCCTACTCTCCCTAAATGCTGTAACAACTATTTTATTCTCAACTTATTTTAGATTAGTTTTTTAAAATTCTATATATTATGTGGTGCTTGTCTTTCTGTGCCTGGCTTATTTCATTTAAGATAATGACATCCAGTTCTCTCCATGTTGCTGCAAGTGATGGGATTTCATTCTTTTTCTTGGCCCAGTAGTATTCCAATGTGTATATGTATCACATTTTCTTTATCCATTTGTCAGTTGTTGAACACTTACATTGTTTTCATTTTTGGCTATTGTGAAAAGTACTGCAATAAATATGGTAATGCATGTCTCTTCAAAACACTGATTTCATTTCCAGTAGTAGCATTGCAAAGTCATGTGGTATTTCTATTAAAATTTTTTGAGGAAATGCTACTATTTTCTATAATGGTTATATGAAATTATATTCCCACCACCAATGTGCAAGTATTCAGTTTTTACCATATCTTCACCAGCACTTGTTACCTTTTGTCTTTTGGTTAATAGCTCTTACTGGAATGAAGTGAAATCTCACTGTGATTTTGATTTGAATTTCCATGAGAAAAAGTTATGTTGAAGTTTTTATTGATTCAACCATTGGCCATTTGTATACATTCTTTTGAGAAATGTCTATTTAGTTCTATTCTCCATTTATCGTGTTACTTGGATTTTTACTATTGAGTTGTTTAAGCTCCTTATATACTCAAGACATTAATCCATTGTCCAATGGATAGTTTGCAGAAACTTTCTCCCACTCTGTAAGTTGTCGATTCACTCTTTTGATTCTTTCCTTTGCTTTGCAGAAAATTTTTAGTTTCATGTGCTTCAGGAGTCGTG
Organism: Pedetes capensis; assembly: GCA_007922755.1. Classification (NCBI taxonomy): domain Eukaryota; kingdom Metazoa; phylum Chordata; class Mammalia; order Rodentia; family Pedetidae; genus Pedetes; species Pedetes capensis. Next base: position 69,164 of record VMDO01007417.1, read on the forward strand.
GTCAAAAACTCATTGCTCATTCCACTTTCATGAAGGATTTCCCCAATTTTTTCTTTTAGAAGTTTCATAGTTTCAGGTCTTATATTTATGTGTTAAATCCATTTTAATTTATTTTGACAGTTGGTAAGAGAAGCAGATCTTGCTTCATTCTTCATATGGATGCATAATTTTCCCAGGACAATTTATTGAAAAGACAGGTCTCTAATGCATATTCTTAGAACCTTTGTCAAAAATCAGTTGTCTTTAAATTCATGGTTTTAATTGATAAACTCCCTTTATGTTCTATTGGTATATGTGTTAATTTTGGGCAATATCAAGCTGTTTTGATTATTACAGATTTGTAAGACAAACTTCAGAGTTAGGTATTTATGTGATGCCTTCTGCTTTGTTCTTTTTGCTTAATATTATTTTGACTATTTAGAGTCCTTTGTGACCTATACAAATTTTAGAATTTCTCTGTCTAGTGTGAAGAATGCTATTGTTGTTGTTATTTGTTGGAGACTGCCTTTCACAAATAGAACACTTGGGTATTATGGACATTTTAATAATATTTTTCCAATCCATGAACATAGGATGTCTTTCATATTTTTTCTATCCTCTTTAATTTCTTTTATCAATGGTTTATATTTTTCAGTGTAGAAATCTTTTACCTCTTTGTTTAAATTTATTATTCAGTAGCTAACTTATTGTGTTTTGCAGCTATCATAAGTGGAATTTACATCTTGATTTCTATTTCAGAGAATTTCATATTGACAGATAACAGTGCTACTGATTTTTGTATGTTGATTTTGTATTGTACAGTTTTACTGATTTTTATTAGTTCTAATAGTTTCTGATAGAATTTTTAGTATTTTTTGCATATAAGATTATATCATCTACTAACAGTGACAATTTGACTTATTTTCCAATTCATATGCCCTTCATTTCTTTCTGTTGCTTGACTGCTCTGGCTAGGACTTCTAGAACTACGTTGAGTAAAAGTGGTGAAAGTGGGCATCCTTGTCTTCTTCAAGATCTCAGAGTGAAAGCTTTCAGTTTTTCTTCATTCAGTGGTATGATAACTGCTACCTTGTTATAGATGATCTTTATTGTGCTGAGGTACGTTCCTTCTTTAATCTGACTCAGTGTGTTTATCATGAAGGGATATTGGATTTTATCAATCCCTTTTCTCCAGTTGTTTAGATGATCATATGTTTTATGTCCTACCATCTATTGATGTGTTGTATCACATATATTGATTTATAAATGTTGAACTATCCTTGCTTCTATGGCATTAATCCCAAGTGACTATGGTGAATGATCCCTTATGTATTTGTTTTAGGTGCTGGAGATTGAACCCAGGGCCTCATGCTTTCTAGGCAAGCGATATACCACTGAGCTAAGTCCCTAATACTAGTAATCTTTTTAAGATGCTATTGTACTTAATTTGCAAGTATTTTTTGAGGATTTTTACATCTATGTTTATCTAGGATATTGGAAGTTAGCTTTGTCTCTTTGTTGTGTCCTTGTTGAGTCTTGGTATTTGCCTCATAGAAGCATTTTGGAAGATTTCCTTATTTTCAACTTTGTGGAATAATTTAAGAATTCACATCCTTTTTTGATATTTTGTAGAATTCAGCAGTTAAGCCATCTGGTTCTGGACATTTCTTTGATGGAAGACATTATTACAGATTCTATCTCATTACTCTTTACCAGTGTTCTTGTTCTTCATGATTTAATCTTGATAGGATGTCCAGGAACTTGTACATTTCTACAAGGCTATCAAATTTGTTAACATATAGTTGCTGGTAATAATCACTAATGATCCCTTATATTTCTATAGTGTTGGTGCAATGTCTCCTTTTCATCTCTGATTTTCAATTCTCTCTTTTTCTTTAGTATGGATAAGAGTTTGACAATTTTGTTTATTTTTTTCTGAAGAACCAGCTCTTTGCTTTGTTGATGTTTTGTCTGTATTTTGTTTATGTATGCTCTAATCTTTATTATTTCTGTTCTACTAATTTTTGTTTTGGTTTACTGTTGTTTTTCTAGTTCCTTTAAGTGTCATGATAGATTATTTTTTGAGATATTTCTGCTGTTTTTATGTAGGCATTGATTGCTACAAATTTCCCTCCTAGAATTGATTTTGTGCTGGGCACCATGCTGCATTCCAGTAATCCCAGCTACTTGACAGGTTGAGGCCAATGGATTGGACTGAGTGAGACTGTGTCTCAAAATAAACAAATATACAAAAATGGGGCTGGGTGTGCAGCTCAGTGGTAGGGCACTTGCCAAGCATGTGCAAGACCTTGGACTCAAACTACTAGTACTAGAAAACAAACAAACAAACAAACAAAGAAGGAAAGAAAGGAAGGAAGGAAAAAAGAAAGGAAAATAAATAAAAGAATTGCTTTTGCTATATCCCAAAAGTTTTGGTATATTGTGTTTCCATTTACATTTGTCTCCCATATTTTGATGAGTGGACTTAAAAGTAAAGATTCTTCTGTATTACAATACTTGTAAAAGCTTAAAAGCAATCATGAGCCTCCAGTCTGAATTTGAGTGTGTGATCAGGGAAGGCTCTAGAAAAGGTTATGTTTTAGTGGAGTCTTGGATGGAATTAATGAGGTGAGGAAATAAACCTGAGTAAAGAACATCCAGTACTGGGGATGTGGCTCAATATGCTTGCTTAGCATATACAAGGACCTGCATTCCATCCACAGCATCATGAAAAGAAAATTATTCCCAGTAAAGAAAATAAAACAGAGATGCTGAATCAGATGCATTCCTGATATTGAGATTCACTCCAAAAATAGCATATTAAATTGTGTTTATCTTATCATTTTGCCATATTTTTTAAATCCCAAGCTATATTTGCTCTTGTTGGAGTTATTTTCCTTCATCACTTGTTTGTGTATTTTATTGCAGAGTTCATGTCAAAGTCACAAAACTTTTTTCAAATTATATCTTTTTTTTATATATATGATGAAATGTTGTTGCTGCTGCTAGATGCCATCAAATTGGGTTCAACTCATAGGGACTTTATGTACAACAGATGAAACACTACTCAACACTGTGACATGCCTGGCACTATTATCAGGGATTCTCTGCTATTCACAGGGTTATCAGTGGACAGTTGTATTTTGGGAGTGGGTTGCCAGGTCATTCTCCCAAGCCTACAGCACCTTGTGTTCCCAGGCGGTCTCCCATCTAAGTACTAACCAGGTCCGAACCTGCTTAACTTCTAATATCTAATGGAATCAGATGCTGTCATGGTATGGATATAGGTAAAGATGAAATGTTAGTGCAAGCAAAATACCATTGCCCATAGTATTTCCTAAATTATAATAATAAATTTATAGAAAGTAAATGAAGTGCAAAGTGTTATTGAGATAATTCCTTTACAATTTCTCAGGTACATATATTTTCATTCCCATTGATACTACCATTACCTACCTTATTCTCAACTGATCTTGGGCCCCAAGATGGAATATTCCCAAATTGGTAGAAAATATGACCCACATACTAATTTTGTAAATAGTTTTATTGGTACACAGCCATACTATTTCCTTATGTATTGTTTATAAATATTTTCCTGCTAAAACACCAAGTTGTGTGATTATATTATGGAGCATATGGTATACAAAGCCTAAAGTATTTATTATGCCCTTTTAATCACAAGTTTGCTGTACCTGATACAAAACAAAATAAAACTAACAGAACAAGTAGTTCTGTTGGTTTCCCTAGTTCTTGAGACCCAGATGCTACAGATCCATTGATATTTTTCTTCTTGACTTCTCCATTTATTCTGTTGTAATAGGAATCTAACACAAGCACCCATTGGGACATTATTTGCAAATCATTCTTTTGTTGTCACAGGCATTCAGTTTGAGATATACTCCTCTTGAAAGTGTGAAATATGTTAGAAGGAGATCTCAGAAGGTGTGGAATTTGAATATAATCCAGAATTACTTTCTTCCAAAGTTCCTTTGATTATGCAAGGCCTAATTAGCAAGCTAAATCATAACACGAAGAATGTGTTTGCTTTGCAAAATCTAATCAGTTGTACAATTTATGTTCCCTGCAGCTGCTACTTCCTATTTTTATAGAAGCAGACCCATTCCAGCTGTGGATATGAACAACTCTGCCCCTTATTCAATGATAGCTGAGATGTTCAAACTCATCAATACAGATGACAATGAAAGCTTATAAGCATATTTCTTTTTTAAAAAATGTATTATTTTGGAACTCAAAATGATAGATTATAAGTGTTTTACAAATCTGATGAAATAGAGCAATGTACCTTATTACATATTAATATATTAGTGTCAAGGTTTATTCTATTAATTTAGGATTTAAATTATATTAATATTTTATGTATTCCAAACCTGACAAACTGAATTTGTAACTTATGATAAACTCTAAAAATACACTGTTGAATATTTTTATTCCTTTATAATACAAACCTAAGCAACTAAAGTGAGGAGATAGTTTCTTGTTAGTAAGAAATAAATGAACTCATTTGATGGTCTCAGTGCATTGTGTTGACTTTATCACATTCAAACATTTATACCTGTGCAGTATCTAAAGTACAGGTTTCAATTCAGTCTTTACTTAGAAGGTCTACTTTACTTAATCTCTAGAAATTAGTTATACTCTACTTTTTCTAATTCTATCAACAGGATTTTTTTGGCATTAATACTAGAGTATATCACATATTGATTTAAGTATCCTAGAATGGCAAGAATATGGATTCTTACCAAGCAAATGCATTAGATGAGAACTGCACACAGTGAACATAAATGGAGTCACACAGTTGCTTAGATGATAAATATAATCTATTCCTGTAAACAGAGCAAGATTCTGCAGTCACTCATTAAAATTTTCTATGTGTTGGGAACTTGGATGAACTTGGTACTTTGGCCAAAATTACATTTTATATGTTGTTGTTGTTGTTGTTGTTGTTAGGTGCCATCTGGTCAGGTCCCATTCATAGCAACCCTCATAGGGTTTTTCAATGGCTGATTGTTTTAGGATTGCTTTGGAAGTGGATTGCCTAGTCCTTCTCCCATTTTATACGTTAGCATATAATAATTCTGCATTTTTTACTTTTACTATACATTTGCTAATTTCCACCTTAGATTTCTAAATTTCTATTTTTATTCTAGTAAGAGATGTACTTCAGGAAATAGAAAATTGATCCAAAAAAAGACAAAGGAGCCAGGTACTGTACTGCATACCTGTAATTCCATGGATTCAGGAGGCTGAAGTGAGAGGATTGCAGGTTCAAGGCCAGAGGCAGACTGCACAATTTAACAAGACCCTGTCAAATTAAGAGGGGGTAGGATTGCAGCTCAACCATAGAGCCTAAGAAGCAAAAGTCCTGAATTTAACCCCTCAGAACTGCCAAAAAAGAGAGGGGAATAAAAGGGTAACATACAGTCTCTATAATAACATATGAGATTATTTGAAAATCTAATGAAAGAGGAGTTTATACATAAACTTACAATTTTTATTTATGTATACAGGAATTTTGAGCCAATATATCCATTTAAAATTTAATTTAAGAAAGTATCATCATATGACTTGTCTTATAATGCTCTTAACACCACATAAAAAATTTTCTGAGCTCTACTCAGTATCTGAATCATATAGGAAGAGTTATGAATATGAATAAGAGAACAATTTGATGAAAATAAATAGGAGTAGAAAAATTCAATGGTGTTGATATTCCTCAAAATACAAATACCTAGAATTGCATCCATAAAGATTTTAAAATGATAAGGATTTATGATTGAAAAATTTTGGGAAATATTACACATTTCCCTTGAATACTGTGTCCATATATACATTAGAAGAACTCAAAAATAAAATTCTAATACTAGCTAGAATCCTATATATTTTTGTTTTATCTTATTATTATTATTTTTTTTGCCTTTCATTCTCCAAATTTATTTAGCCATACACTGTTTCCTTCTCTCTCTCTCTCTCTCTCTCTCTCTCTCTTTGGGGGGTGGAGTTCCAGGTGTCCACCCCAGAGCCTTATACATGCTAGGCAAGCACTCTACCATGGAGCTATATGCCCAGCCCTATGAAACACTTTGTTAAGGAACAATTATTGACATCCTCTGAGACAGAGGTTCCGGAAAACACTTTACAAAGGATAGAAATAGGATTTTGCAAAAAATAGATAAGAACTCACATGGAAGTGAGGTATGCAAAGCTCATAGAGTATTGGCCATTCTTTCCCAGGTGATTTTTCATAAAGATGCCGATTCTAGGTTCATTCAGATGTTTGTGTTTAACAGGTGACCTGTGCAAAGAAGACCCTCAGAAAGCAATTGAAAACATAACAGTGGCTCTGATACTTCTTAGGCGAGTGCTATAGACCTAGCAGGCACCTTTCAAGGAATTACCAATTGTTCTCTATGATACTTTCTGGGGATTTCTCTCTGCTAAGAGGTACATTTGAGAAAAGGACCTGGCAACTCACTCCCAGAAAACAATCAGCCATTGAAAACCATATGAATAGCAGAGAAGCACTAATAATAGTGTTTCCCCTTTTGTACATAGGGTTGCTATGAGTCAGACACCAACTTGATGGCACTTAACAACAAGAGGTACATGTTCCCAAAGGCCACAACCCTGTTCAACTATATCCAAGAAATTTTAATCACACCATTTAGTAGTGAACCAGAAAATATTATAAAACATATTATTTCCCAAACTATAAGCCACTGGCCTTATGGTAATTCAATTAAACAAACATTTATGAAGGCTTTATTATGTGCCCATTCTTGTAATAAAACAATGGGATAGAAAAGTGGTGAAGGGGATGCCTCAAAGGAATAACAAGTTAGTGTAAGATATAGCCATATAAACAATTGACCACAACAAGTAAAATAAATATTGTACAATGAAACAAGTCAAGTTTCATAAGAACACTGGGGTGTGAGGAGAGAACATATGCTGTGGAAGACAGGGAGATGACTTCACAGAGTTGGTGACATTTAAGGTAGAGACGGGAAAAAAAAAAACATTGTATAAAAACATGGAGTAGGAAAATTGCTAGTTAGTACATGTAAAACCTTTAAGTTAGGTCACAAACTACCAGGAATAGCTTCATCTGGTTTAATACTGTGATGCCCATATCCAGCAATGGCCTTAAGTAGTAATGCCTATTGCTGCAGTTATTCAATAAATACATTTGAGGATTTACTATGTTTAAGACAAATTTGTTAGGTGCTAGCCAACCACTGATGAATAAGACACAAACTGTAATGGTATAGTGCAAAAATACATCATATTCAAAAAGACAAAGTAAGCATTGTGAGGTAAACATATTCAAATTCTGTATGGCCTCATGAGCCAGTTCATTGTATTTATGGAAAATTTACTATGTGTCAGATGCTGTGGTGGATGTTGAGATATAGTGGTCATCAGAATATTCTAGTCATTGCCTTCAGGAATTGATACTTGAAGCTTGACTTTGATGGCTCTGATTCTAGTTGTATATTATTTGTGTGTGCACTCGTGTGTGTATATTTTGTAATTACATGTTATTTACCACCTTTGTTAAATTACCCTACAATATTCATCAGTTGTTGGTAGGAAATAGCATAATTTCAAAACATCAGAATGAATTATTATAAATAATCATGGTGAAATTTAATATTATACATATGAATCCATTTATCTATGAAATTCCATCTAGTTAATACCTCTAGTTTGCTCATTAATAGAAATGTTTTCTCAACATTCTTTTTATGTTTAAGAGATTTTCTGGTATTTCTATATCCCTTTATTAAGAGATGGGGATGGGATCGGTAGATGGTGAGAACTTCTTTATATTATTCTTTTATCTTTAAATTTTTTCACCTAAGTATTTATTTGTCATTTTAAGAATACATCCTATTCTCCATTTTTTTATATGTAAAACCTAGATATTGGGTCACAGGTAAATGAAGCTCTTCAGGTAAGCTTTATGTATTTAGGTAAGATAATATTAGAAATTGAGCATTGATCTTTGAACCAAGTTTTATATATGGATAAATCTTGAAAAAGTTTAAAACACACAGAGATATACACTACCCTTCTTAAGATGAATACATTATTTCACCTAGAAAAGTAGATAGTTCAAAATTAAGATATTAAATTTAAGAAGCTCACCTTAAGAAAATTTCAACTTGTAAACAATGATTCATGTATCCCTTGATTCTTAACATGGTAAACTTCTCCTGCTGCATAATTAAGACATGATATTTGGCTGGACACTGTGGCACACTCTTGAAATCCCAGAGACTCCAGAAGCAGATGCAGAAAGATCATGAGTTCAAGGCCAGAGGCAGAGCCTGTATAATTCAGTGAGACCAAGACCATGTCTCAAAGAAAAAAAAAAAAAAAGAGTTGGAGCTGCAGTTCAGTGGTAGAGTACTTGCAAAGTATGTGTGAGGCCATGGGTTCAGCCCCCAAGTACTAAAAAAAAGACACGATACCTGTGTTGTTGAAGATCTTATTCTTAAAGGTTATACAAATGCCATGAAACATGCATAATTCATTCTCTAAGGTAATGGAAGCATTCTGTGCAGATGTTGACAAGTGGACAAGATCATACATCATCTCACACCAGTTCCTGGGAGTAAACACATGACTGGCCACCTTTTGTCTCTTTCTATCCCCATCCCACCCTGCCTCAAACACACACACAGCTCTATTCAACCAAAAGGCAGAGATGATTTCTGAATTTGTTTATCTTTTCATATTTCTTTAAAGTAAAAAATGACTATTGGCTAATAATCATCTATTAATTAATAAAGGAGCTGCATGTACCAGTGGCATTCAAACTCTTCTAAGTAACTGAAGCATCTCATTTTTCTTGTACTTTAAATTTGCAAAAGGCTGAGAAAGCAATGAAAGAAACTTCTGCATTGCATTCAAATTGCAGAATAAGAGTAAAATAATAATTTATCACCAGATAGAATCATTAAAAATATGTTGTTGTTATTTTTAGATACTGTCAAGTCAGTTCCAACTCATAGTAACCTTATGTACAACCTAACACTGTCCCATGCCCTGCTATTCATAGGGTTTTCAATGGCTGCTTGTTTTGGGAGTGGGCTGCCAGTCCGTTCTCCCAAGCTTACAGAACCAGGTATTTCCAGGTAGTCTCCCATCCAAGTACTAATCAGGCCCAGCCCTGCTTAGCTTACAAGATCTGATGAGATTGGATTTCAGGGTGGTATGACTGCAGGCTGTTACTAAAAATATAGGAAGAAATTTTTTTTAAAGTTGTAAACCATTTCATACTCACTTAAACATAGGTTTCAGTACTCTATGTATTCTACATTATACATATGTGCTCCAAAGTTACTTGTATATAGAAATAGTCATACCTGAGAAGTTGAAGACAGCTTTGGCAGCACTAACAACTTAAAAATTCAATAAGTTGACTTCCTTACCTATGTTTCATGTTTTTAACATGAACCTGATTTTATTACTTAATTTACAAAATGCAGACTGTATTCTCCAGCAACTTTTCCTTACATTCTTTCAGGTAGTATTCTTATAAGATGCAAGGATTAACATCTGGGACATAGCTCCAGAGCAGCTGTTGCATGTTAAATCTCATGCTGTTTTAGATTATTACATTTCAATATTAAAAGTTGTCTGTTGCATTTTTAACAACATTCTAGTAAACATTCACAAACACACATACACAAAAAAATGCAGACTTCCATTTTCAAAAGGCTTCTAACTGATCTATTATAGTATTACTTATTGTGGTCAAGTTCATTGGGGTGTGGTCCACAACACTTGTACAATACTAGATCCCTTAAGGAAAACTGATAAAATCATTGTGAAATCCATAATAACAAATAATATTGTCAGAAACATCCCTTAGACTTTAGCAATAAATGATTTTGACAAAAATCTTCATAATTCTTCCTCCTGATAAAAACTTAAAAAGAATGTAGTTCAAGAAATGTAGTTGATGAAAATATTAAATTTTGACTCTACAATTACAAATTTTCTCATTGGGAAAAAATTAGAGTTTTATCCAAACAAACTAAAATGAAAAGTACACATAAATTATGATGTTCAGATATGTAGATAATATGTACAAACAAGTTAGTATACATGGTATAGAATAGTAGTTAAGGCCCATCTATGGTGCGTACATCTTTAAAACTTGGTTTGGAATTCCTTTTTCTCCCCAGATCTATGATTTTGAGCAAGTGACTTTAGCAAGTGAAGAATCTTCCTTCTCATCTGTAAATTGTTGTTCTTAGGTGCCATCCAGTCGATGTCCAACTGATAGCGACCCTATGTACAACAGGCAAAACACTATTGTTAGTGCTTCTCCACTATTCACGGGGTTTTCAATGGCTGATTGATATTTGGGAGTGGGTTGCTGGATCCTTCTCCCAAGCCTACAGCACTTGGTGTTCCCAGGCAGTCTCCCAATCTAATACTAATCAGGTCCAACCTTGCTTAGCTTCTGAGATCTGACGGGATTGGACACCACAGTGGTACAGCTGCAGGCAAGCTAGGCCATCTGTAAATAGTAATAATACACTTATCTACTTCAAAGGTTGTTAATGATTAAATTAGATACCAGTTGTAGGAATTATCTCAACTATTCAATACTGTTAGTCATAAAGAAGTAGGAAAAAGAGCCCTTAAAGAAGGAGAAATATAAAGATGAACATGAATAAAGTCAAAAATTTAAAGCATCAAAACAATAAGACTTTGGAATTATTCTAAAGAAAATGTTGTTGTTGTTGTTAGGTGCCGTCAAGTCGGTATCTGACTCATAGTGACCCTCACAGGGTTTTCAATGGCTGACTGTTTCGGGATTGCCTTGGGAGTGGATTGCCAGGTCCTTCTCCCATTTTTGTGGTGCTGGGAATTGAACTCAGGACCTCAGAGACTGCAGTGCAGCACTCTACCAACTGAGCTAAATCCCAGCCCTCTAGGCCCAAAACTCCAGATCCTATGAGTCATTCATCATTCAGTTTTCACTGTCCCACTGAGACCTTCCCTGACCACTGATTTAAGATTGAAAGCATCCCATCCACCCCCATATTCCACTCCCTTTCTTAATTTGTCTCCACTAAGCACCTAGAATGCCTGCTCTATATTAAGAGCTAGTATTCATTGACCAACTATTTATTTACTAAATGAACTAATGAATGCTAGATCAAGAAAAACAAAGGTAGAGTAAATCTAAGATTAAAGATGTTACCATAAAGTTAACCGACAACAGAAGAAAAGCATAGCTGATTACATTTATATTCTTCCACAACAAAGAATGTTTTCAAAATTGAAAGAAAATAAAAAATAATGAAAATATTAAAAAAGAAATTAATTAATGTTTATGCAAATGAGGATAGACCAATCTGTGTTGGCCTAAACATAATATGTTCCATTTTATAATCCAAAGTGGGTTTGGGACTCTCCTTGGCAGGAGACAGAGCTTTACATATTGTGTTGCTGGTATCTTATTTTTTTCCCCAGTACTGGGGAGTTGAACCCCAGTCATTGCTCATATTGCGCAAGTACTGTAGCACTGAACCACACCTCTAGTCCATTTTACATATTTCCTTTAGAGGCAGGATCTTGCTAAATTGCACAGGCTATCTCTGGTCTTAAACCCCTGGTCTTCTTGTCTTAGCCTTCTGAGTCACTGGGATTGCATGGGTGTGCTAAAGTGTCTGGGTGTTGCTGATATCTTGACCACAGAGAACCCAAATTCGCTATGAAAAGGAAAGGTAGTGAATTACATGAGGGATATGTACATCATGTCTATCATCCAATTACTGTCCAAAATGTAGTCACATGGTTCAACTACTTAACTGCAAAAATGGCTGAGAAATGTCTTCCAGTGTGCTCAGGAAGAGTAAACAGTTTCGTAAGCACTCTAAAAATTCTTTGACACAATGCACAAAGTAGGTAGCCAATTTCTGTGAGGTCAAGTCTTATGCCTACATGAACTGCCATCATATTATGGAAGGGGTCTGCATGCTCAGTTGTGGAATCACTTAGAGTGATTATATATAAATTTTTAAAAATAGAAATAATGCCAAAATTATTAAGATGGGAAATGTTTCCTCAATTTTTAAGCCAGGATGGAAAAGATAAATTCTAAAAAATAAAAATAAAAAATAAAACCCAAAGACAATATAAGCCTTCTATAAAATCCTTGAGTGAATGAAGATCCAGATGACTTAACAAATGCTGTAAAGTAAGTGGCAGTAGCTAGTAACCAACATGAACTCACTAAGAAGTGCTATGGTTAACAAAATTATCAAATTAGTTCATGGCCTAAGTAAGCTAAGAATGGTAAAATAATGAAGCTTCAGATTATTTTAATTAACAGGAATAGGGCAACAAAACCATTGTTCAAAGTTCATACGAAAAGAAAACAAGGATTTGGGTGGACTACCAATACAAGGCTACAATGTGAAAAATATGATAAAGAAGTTAATCAGACCTTAGAATAAATAGTAGTAATATAATATTGAATTCAAGAATAATTAGTTGTTTATTTACTCTACTGAAATGCTGCAAGACTTGTCTTATCAAAATGTGATTCTACTTAAGTTTTCACACCCAGAGGGCAAAATTCTAACTAACTGCATTCATTATCATTCTGTTAAAACCTGTTTCTTCTGTAATCTCTAGCCTGCTTAATGACCCCTTGATCAATTTAGGCCACAACTGGGAACATGGGCATTGTTCTCCATGCATGCCCATTTCACCTTGTCTGTTTTAGCAGTACCTAGAGCTATGGGTTCATTTCCTGTCTTCTGCCCTCAAAGCTTCCTTTTTTCCATAGAATTGTAACTGTCTCTTAAGTAAGCTTGTTCCTTCCTGTGCTCCCTTTAATGTAACCTACACCTTGCTAGGAGTGATATTTCTAAAACATATGATTGAATTAGGTTATTTCCTTACTTATATGTGTTCTCCATTCTCTATAACATAAATTCAAGATTCCTAAGATAAGCAAATTATGGCATAGTACAGATAATTCAAACAGTAGATTATGATTAATTATTGGATGCAAAATAAATTTACTCTTTTGTTATTGGCATTTCAAAAAACCTAAAATAGACTGTACTACAGTAGAAATATCCATACACATCACACATAATATGAGTAACTATAATTTTGTGGTACATGAGATAGATGCACACATACATACATGCATACAATGCAACACTAATTCATGATGTAAAATACATTTCTTATTATGGATGGAGATTTTCAAAGATCACTTCAAAGACCACTTGCATAGTAACTAAGAACACAGACTTTGGAGCAAAATAACCAGGACTCCAAATTCAGTTTTGCAGTTTACTAGGTTTGCAGGTGAATAAATGAAAAGTTTGTATTCAATAAATGCTAACTATACCATCTATCCATGGCAGAAGGATGTGGCAATCCACTCCCAAAGCAATCCCGAAACAGCCATTGAAAACCCTATGAGGGTTGCTATGAATCAAAACCAACTCAATGGCAACTAACAGCAACATACCATCTATTCCACCATCGTCTGCACACATCTTGTCATGCATACCCTTATTAAAATTTCCCACTACATAATTATGCATCTGTATTTCATATTAGCTTTTCATTCTTGTACTTGAAATGTTCTTCTCTCAAAAATTTCCTAGAGAAGTTTTATACATCCTTTTACATTATGCTTACAAGTGTCTTTCTCTAGATATATCTTGTAGAAAACACAACTAATTACTATTTCCTTGTATACCAGAAGTCATTTGTGATTTCTTCTTAGAGTAGTTCTCAATGTATGTTTTAGTGAACAAAACTTTTATAAGATGTTTGTAAAAGACATAGTCATCAAATTTGGGAATATGCTGCATATACTTTGTTTTACTTTGAAAGAAATTACAAAATGTATTAATAATTTAAAGTTTCAAAGAAGAACCCCCCACACAAACAAAGGAATTTTTGTTTACTCTGTTACTTTCCAAATTTTAAGACTAGATATTGAGCCACTAGTCTGGTATGTTTTTAAGGGAAACTCTTGAAATTTTGTTAGTATTTATTTCCCTAATTTGGAATTCTTTTTCTATGCTTTAACGTCTCACTGAAGTATTGTCACACTGAAGTATAATATACACAAATATGTAATTATATACATATATAATGAAATGTTGGGGCATCTTTTCTGTATTTTATAACTTTTAGATATTTGGGACACAGGAATTATCCCACCATCATGAAAATAAAAGAAACTATATTATATTTTACCATCTGATACCTAATTATTTATTTTTATCTGGGAATATAACCTTAAAAGGAAATTATAAAGTGTAATGATATTTGTGGACATTTAGAGCAATAACTATAGCTGTCAGTATCCAATATTATTGGGATTATCAGTTTCCTGTGTTACTCAGCTTTTAATAAATAATAACCAGTAACAAACAGCTCAATGGCATCTAACAAAAATATTTGCCTCTCATGTGCTACATGTTAATTGAGGTTCAGCTGAGTAGGCTGCCATGGCTGATCTTGGCTTGAGGCCATTCTTAGTTTAGGGTTTCTCTACAGGGGTCACACATTTCTGGAGCCAACCGTATACCTGAGGCATTCACATTCCAGACAAATTCCAACCATTTGTAGTGTCAAGCCCACTAAAATCCCATGTAGTTGTTAGGTGATGTTTAGACAGATCTGATTTGTAGTGACACTGTTTACAACAGAATGAAATACTACCTAACACTGCCATGCATATCATCACTTTTATGTTTGAGCCTATTGTTGTAGCCAGTGTGTCAATCCAACTAGTTGTTGTTATTGTTAGGTGCTGTCAGATTGAGTCTGACTCATAGTGACCCGATGTACAACAGAACAAAACACTCCCTGACACTGTGCCATGCCTAGCACTATTGTCAGTGCTTCTCTGCTATTCATAGAGCTTTCACTGGTGGATTGTTTTGGGAGTAGATTGTCAGGTCCTTCTCCCTAGCCTACAGCATCTATTATTCCCAGGTGGTCTCCCATCCAAGGATTAACCAGGCTGACTATGCTTAGTTTATGAGATTAGGAAGGATCAGATGCTATAGTGCTATGGCTGCAGACCCAGCTATGGCTGCAGACCCCTATCTAGTTGATGGTCTTCCTTTTTTGTTGTTGACATGCCACTCTCCCAAACATGATGTCCCCCTCTTGACAGCATGTTCAAAATATATAAGATGTACTCTAATTATGCATATTTTCAAGGAGCATTCTGGTGGCACTTCTAGGATGGATCTATTGGTTCTTTTGGGAGTACATTGTATATTCATATTCATTTCCAGCACCACAATTCAAAAGCATCACTTCTTTTTCTGTCTCCCTTATTCACTGTTCAGCTTTCACAATTGTAAGATGCTGTTGAAAGTACCATTGCATGAGTAAGGAGCACCTGCATCTTCAATGTGACATCTTTACTTTTCAGCACATTAAAGAGGTCTTTTGCAACACCTTTTCCCAATGCAATGTGTCTTTTGATTTCTTGACTGCTGCTTCCATTGGTGTTGGTTGTTGAACCAAGTAAAAGAAAAGCTTAGACAACCTCAATCTTTTCTCAATTTATCATAAAGTTGCATACTGACCCAGTTGCAAGGATTTTTGATTTTTTAATGTTGAGGCGCAATCCATACTGAAGGCTGTTCTTTGTTCTTCATCAGTAAATGTTTCAAATCCTCTTAATTTTAAGCAAGCTGAGTTGTGTCATTTGCATAATGCAGGTTGTTAATGAGTCTTCCTCCAATCCTTCATAAAGTCTAGCTTCTTCACTTATCTGCTTAGCATAGAGATTGAAGAGGTACAGTGAAAAGAAATAACCCTGACGGATACCTTTCCTAACTCTAAACTAACCAGTGTGTTCCCTTGTTCTGACAGATCAACTGACTCCTAGGACATGTACAGATTCCTCATGAGTATCATAAAGTGTTCTGTATTCCAATTGCTTGCGATATTATCCACAATTTGTAGTCATCCACACAGTCAAATACCTTTGCATATTCAAGAAAGCATAGATAGACATCTTTCTGATATTGTCTGCTTTTTGGCCAAAATCTATCTGACATCAGCAATGATGTCTCTGGTTCCCTTTTCTAAATCTGGCTTTGTTTTCCAGTATTTCCCTGTCAATGTGTTGTTACAGTCACTTTTGAAAGGTATTTAGCAAAATTTTACTTCTGTGTAATATTATATAATTCAATAATTTCTGCATTCAATTAGATCTGCTTTCTTGGGAATAGACACAAATGTGGATCTCTTTGCACCAGTTGGCCAGATAGGTATTTTCCAAATCTCTTGGCATAAACAAGTGAGCACCTCCTGTGCTGCATCAGATTGTTGAAAGAGCGCAATTGATATTCCGTCAATTCTTGGAGCCTTGTGTTTTGCCAGTGCCTTCAAGGCAACTTCCACTTCATGTTTCAGTACCATTGATTCCTCAGCAAATGCACCCTTTTGAAATATTTGATCATCTACCAGTTCTTTTTGGTATAATGACTTTGTATATTCCTTCCATCTTCATTTGAAGTTTCCTGTGACGTTTAATATTTTCCCTGTAGAATCCTTCACAATGCTAAATTTTTTCTTCAGTTCTTAAAGTTGAGAAAAACAGACTAGGTTCTTCCCTTCTGGTTTTCTATCTTCAGGTTTTGTCCCATGTCATAATATTTGATTTTGTCTTCTCAAGCAGCCCTTTAAATTCTTCTGTTTAGTTCATCTATATCAAGTCTTCTTCCTTTTACTTTAGCTGCTTGATGTTCAAGGGCAAGTTTCAGAGTCTCTTTTGACATGTAATTTGGTATTTTCTTTTTTCCTGTCGTTTTAATAACTTTCTGCCTTCCTTATGAATGATGTCTTTGATGTCATGTCATAACTTGTCTGGTTTTAATTATTAATGTCCCCACATAAAAATATATTCTAAAGATGTTTTTTGAACTCAGGTGGGATATACTCAAGGTCATACCTTGGCTCTTGTATACTTGTTCTAATTTTTTAAAGTTTCTGTTTGAAACTGTATATGAGCAATTGATGGTCTGGTCCATAATGAACATCTATTCTTTTTCTGACTTCTGATATTGTGCTTTTCAATTGTCTCTTTTCACAGATGTACTTAATTTGGTTCTGGCATATTCCATCTGATGAATTCCATATTTTTAAAATATTGAGCCACCTTCTTTGTTTCCAACTATTGCATTCTAATCACCAGTAATTATTAGTGCATCCTAATTGCATTTTCAATCAATTTCAAACTGCAGAAGCTGGTAAAAGTCTTCCTTTTCTTCAATTGTGACCATAGTGGTGGGTGCATAAATTTGAATAGCAGTTATATTAAGTGTCCTTCTTTGTGGGCATGTGGATATTATTCTATTACTGACAGCATTTTACTTCAGGACAGATCTTGAGGTGACATTTTTCATGATGACTGCAACCCCATTTCACTTTGTCATTCTCAGCATAGTAGACCATATGATTATCTGATTCATAATGGCCAATTTCAGTCCATTTTAGCTCATTGATCTCTAGAATGTCAATGTTTATGTACTCAGTTTCACAGATGACAATTTCTAATTTTCCTAAATTCATATTATGTACATGCCATGATCCAATTATTTATAGATGCTTACAGTTGTTTCTTCTCATTTTGAGTCATACCACAGCAGTAAATGGAGGTCCCCCAGGAACTTAACTCCATTCTCATCATTAAGGTCAAGTTTACTTCGAGGAGACAACTCTTCCCTGTCATACTTTGAGTGCCTTCTAACTTGGGAGGCTCATTTTCTGGCACTATATCTGACAGTGTTTCTCTGCTATTCATAGGATTTTTGATGGCCAGTAGTTTTGGGTGTTGGCTACCAGGTCCTTCTCTGTAGTCTGAGTCAGAAAGCTCAGCTGAAGCCTGTCTGTCGTGAATGGCCCTTCTGGTGTCTGAAATATAGGTAGCATAGCTTTTACCATCACAGCAACATACAAGTCTCCACATTTGGGCAAACTGAAAGACAAGTGGGGGCAAAATCCCACAGCTGTCTGCAAGTCATATTGCCAAGCCCAATGTCAAGGGGCTTTAAAATATACTTTTTATTTCATGAGACCTTGGCAAGGCTGTGAAATAATGTTATTATTAGGGAATTTAGAATTAGGCATAAAATACAAAGTACAACTTTTCTGATGCATATGTTTTTGTGATTTAATTTCAGTTGAGCCTTAGCTCCCTTGTTTTCTGCTGAAGAGTGTTTCTCTAAACTTCTTTTTATTTCTTTTTCTTATCTTTGTTTGTTTGTTTTGTGTTCTTTTTTTTTTTGTACCAGAGGATTGAATCTGATGTCTTGCACATACTAGGGAAGTGATTTATGACTGAGCTTCCCATTAGCTCCATGTTAAGTTTTAAATTTGAGACATGGTCTTGCTTTTGCACAGGCTGTCTCTTACCTTGAATTTGAGATTCTCATGCCTAAGCTTCCAAACTGTGGGGATTACTGGCTATGGTACCCAGCTTTCTAATGCTCCTATTAATTTGGTGAATTACTTGGTATCCTCCAACAAGCAGTCACATTCAAGATAATGTAGAATCACATGAGCATATGACACAGAGAGACTTTGAGCACAAATATGAGGTTCTCAAATGGTATCAGGAAACATAGCTTGCTTTACCAGTGAGTATATCCAAATTCTGATTCATAAATCTCTACAATTATCTTCTCTCATCAACTAATTTTTAGGGGAAATATAAGCCATTGCATAAAATACAATTTGGGGGAATATTTATTTATTCATTCATTTATTAATTTGCAATCCTGGGAATTGATCTCAGCCTTGCAAGCACTCTACCACTGAACTATATCACCAGGTTTTCTACAATTTTTTAAAATTTTTGTCTCACTCAACTGAACAGTCTAGCCCCTAGGCTTAAAATTGCAATCCTCTTCCCTGAGCCTCCCAAGAAGCATGTACTACACATATACCAAGGCACTCAGTAGGAATATAATTTTAGAAGAATACATAAATCTTTATTAGGACATAACAGTTTTAGCATTAGTTGGTATTTTTTTTCATTCTAAATTGCTAGTTGATAGTATATTTTAACCAGAATTTTCACTAAAATTTTCACCTTCATAAAGATGAACTGGAAGCAATAGCATGTATTATTTCTAGTTGCTATTTTTCTCTTAATAGAAGTTAAGTTTGAGGGGGAGATTTCCAAATATATCGGGAAGTATGAAGTCACTTCAGTCAGCAGTAACCCTTTTACGCAAATGTAATATTTCCCTGGATTGTTAAATACGTAACTGGAACTTTACAAGATTTATTATTTAAAAAGTACTTCTCCCTCTGAGGGTTGATAATATATATTAGACAACAGTTGAATGGTAGTTGACAATGAAATACAGAAACCAAGAAATGGAATGAAGGAGATTTCTAATACTGCATGTGAAAAACAAGTAAGCATGGTGATCAGTCAGTGTGAATTATTCTCAGTACTCCCTTATGGTTAGGAAGCTGAGCATGCAGAGTTATGCACCTGCCCATCTGTGACTGGGGAGGGAATTAAATGGAAGCACTACTGTCCATCTGAAAAGAAAACAGCATTTTAAAATACCTTGTAATGCAAGATAATGAGCTGATATGATTACCAACTAATAGACCCCATTATAGTACACACTGTCACTCTGGGGTCAGTCTGACTCTCCTCAACTCCAGATGCCACTCTGTTCATCTTTTTCTCTCTATTGCTAGTTTGCACTACTTCGGGTGTTTGATTTTGTTAAAAAAATCTTTGTGAATTCTAGTCTAAGTTAATATTGGAGGTCTGAAAAGTAAGTATAATGTCAATGTTTTCTATGGTCCAGGAAATTGTATCAACTAACTGGCAAGGAGATGCATCATTGAGAGTCCTAGTCATAGGTCTACACTTATGCCACCATCAGCAACAAAAAAAATATTGCTTCTCCAAACTACTTTTTTCCCCACTAGAGAGTAAGTCTTTGTTGTGGTTCTGTGTACAATAGAAGCCTGGCTAATAAAAGTTTCAGTTTAGCTACCTATATAAACTAAACATAGCAGGTTAAACATGGCAGATTTAACTTTTCTGTCAATAAATGTAAGTCTGGGGAATTGTCTGCCTCCACCTACATCTTTGACCTACATTTCATTACCTATAACTTAGTCACCTGGCTTTCACAGATAAATATACTGCAAATACTATTTTTTAACTGGAAAAGCTGGCCCTGTCTACTAATTAATAAGGAGGAAAAGACAAATGGATTTTTAGTAGATAATTGGCACTCTCAGTATTTATAGCTAATCCAACAACAGTCTTGAATAGTAATGGTCAGATAAAATGGTAAGTTTAAATTAGACAATGCTTTTAATAATGGAATCATTTCATATATAATAAAATTGAAATCATAAAGCTGACAATAAAAATTATCACCCACATCAATAGGGATAAAACCTCAAACTTTATGTAGTTTATCTCATTCAATAATGCTAACAAGTAGGTGTTAATGTTATTCCCAATTTTAACATTGAAGGAATAACAGAGGCAAGAAATTGATTTTTAAAATATTTTAGATATACAATGTTTTAGAAAAGACTAAAAGTGTTGGTCATTGTGAATACAGTAGGGTACTTCAACCAACTGAGTGAGAAATGAGTTTTAATAACTCAAGAATGTGAAATATGCAGCATAAAATCAGTTTTGAGGAACATTAAAATACAGAATAAATTCTAAGTAAATGTCATTGTCAGATCATCCTACTGACTGGCAATGTTGAAACTGAGCTGAGCTCCTTGGCAAGGGAGAGGGATGTTTGTGGTCTACAGTGAAACCAAAACATGATAGAGTTGCCAAAGACAGGTGTGACATGCTTTATTCCAAGATTTCCTTCTCCATTCCATCTGTGGTTCTGCCACCCTCAGCATGCCCTGTCACCTCATCATGCCTCCCAGTCCCTTTTGGACTCTCTGGTCCTCTCCATGCAGTCAGTGCTAGTAGAGGGGCTTCTTAAGGGTTTTGCAGAAAAGTGTTAATTGCCAAGACCATTGTCCAATTACATCACACTTACATGGATTACATCATAGTAATGTTTTGTGTATATACCAGTCCATGTCCCATTATCTCAATCTATTTACATTCTGGTACTAGTCATCCTGACCTAGCCTAACAGTCCTACATTTATGATTGGGGTTATAAATGAATACAACCCCAATATTGTAAACTTAAATAAATTGAAAAGATTATTCTTGAAAAAACTTACATATTAATATTTATAATTACATAATTATCATTTGGATCTATTGCTCAAAATTTAATAAAAGGCACTGATGCAAAATTCAAATGAGAATTATTAATACAGCAGGTCCATAAAAGCATAAACATGTCTGTCATGACCAAGGTGATTATGGCATTTATTCAAGGAAAGCAAGGCTGCTCTAATCTCTAGAAATTGACTTATTACAATTATCTTATAAAACTTTGAAGGAAAATAATATTTAGGAAAATGGTTTGATACAATTAATTATCTATTCATTAATTTTTACAGAAAATTAGGACAGAACACAACTTCTCTAGTTTAATAAGGGATATCTACAAAGATCCTTCATGATGAAATGTTAAAAATATGCGCTTTGTCTTTGAGGCCCAAGTAAGGACTCTTGCAATTAATTACTATGTGCCTAACCAGGTGAGACAAAGATATAATGTATGTAATCACTGAAAAGAAGAAAAAAACCCCATTGTTTATGCCTGTGTGATTTTACTGTAGACAAGGCAAGAAAATGTAGACACATCATTAGAATTAGCAAGATTTAGCAAGTATTTAGCAAGTATGCTAGATAAATATAGTCAGTAGTAATATATGTTGTTATCTCTGTATGTAGGTAGCAAGGTCTACAACAGTTTTAAAAAGTACCATTTATAACAAAAATAAAAACAAAAAGTACCTAGCAAAAATTCTCAAATAAAGTTTATAAAACCCCTATATAGGACATGTTTAAATTTTTTTGAAAAAGTCCAAATGATCTAAATTCCAACTAATGTTATTGTCTTTCTTTTGTCAAGATGTATCTAAAATGCGTTTTGGAAGTAGGCTTTAAATTTGAACATATTTTACTCTAAATTCCACATTTTCTTATAATCTACCATATCATATAATTCAAAAATCAAAAGTAGGATCACTGGTAATATAATGATATCATCTGACAAAGTATATATCAAGATAAAAGCATAAAAAGGAAGATTTCTTAGAAAAGAGGAAATATTTTGTAATACAATATA
>VMDO01007418.1:0-19780 GCA_007922755.1 Pedetes capensis
ATAGTCATATTAACTGGCCTTCCTTGTAGGCGTATGGATATTATTCTATCACTGACAACATTGTATTTCATGACAGATCTTGAAATGTCTTTTTTGATGATGAATGCAACCCCATTTCTCTTTAGTTTATCATTCCCAGCATAGTAGACCATATGATTGTCTGACTCAAAATGGCCTATGCCAGTCCATTTTAGCTCACCGATGCCCAGAATGTCAATGTTTATGTGTTCCATTTCTCTTTTAACAATTTCTAATTTGCCTAGATTCATACTACGTACATTCCATGTTCCAATTATTAATGGATGTTTACAGTTGTTTCTCCTCATTTTGAGTCATGCCACATCAGCGAGTTGAGCACCCTGGGGCGTTATTCCATTTCCATCATCACGGTAGACTCTCCTTTGAGGAGGCAACTCTTCCCCAGTAGTCTTTTGAGTGCCTTCCAACCTGGGGGCCTCATTTTCTGGCACTATATCTGACAGTGTTTCTTTGCTATTCATAGGGTTTTCAATGGCTAGTTGTTACGGGAGTGGCTCGCCAGTCCTACTCCCTAGTCTGTCTTAGTCTGAAAGCTCAACTGAAAACCTGTCCACCATGTAACCTTGCTCATGTCTGAGGTTACAGTGGCAGAGCTCTCAGCCTCATTGCAACATGCAAGCCCCCACAGTGCGGCAAACTGGGAGAAGTGTGGGGGAAGAGATTATAGCTGGGTAATTTTCTTACATTCTATAACCTCAGTCTCTTGTTCTTTTACCTCTGGCTGAGCTGCAAAGAATCTGGCCTGGAGTAGGAAGAGAGGGCAACTGTGATGATATAGTACTCTCCAGATGAGAAGGAGAGTAAAAGTAGTTCTGGGTAATTACAGTATAGGAGGGCTGGGGTTTAGCTCAATTGGTAGAGTGCTTGCTCTATGCACTCTGTGGCCCTGAGTTTGATCCCCACCACTGCAAAATTCGGAGAAGGACCTGGAAGTCCATTCCTGAAACAATCCTGAAACATTCCTGAAACAATCAGCCATGGAAAACTCTATGAATGGCAGAGAAGCACTGATATTGTGCCAGGCATGGCACAGTGTTAGAGAGCATTTTGTTCTGTTGTACATGGGATTGCCATGAGTTGGGCCCAATTTGACAGCACTTAACAAAACTGTCTCTGCTGTGTAGATGACTATAAAGGTGTGTGATCCCAGGAAACATGTCAAGAGGTAAACTGTCACTCAGTAGATCCTAAGCACAATCAGATGAGCATAACCCAAGTGTTTCCAATTTTATTTTATTTTGTTGTTGTGCTGAGGGCTTGAACCCATGGCCTTGCACATACTTTGCAAATGCCCTACCCCTGAGCTGCACCCCCATCCCCTTATTTATTTTTTATCTTGAGACAGAGTCTTGCTAAGTTATTCGGGCTGGCTATGGCCCTGAATTTGTGATCCTCTTGCCTCCACCTCCCTAGTCATTGGGATTATAGGCATGGGGTACCACAATACTAGACTACTGTTTCCAATTTTAAAAATCAAGCCAAGGAAAAGTTTTGTTTGGGTCTAATGGGGAAATGTTTCTCTACTCACAACACTTATTGTTGGTGTTAGGTGCTATCAAGTTGGGTCCAACTCATAGTGACCCTATGGACAAAGGAATTAAATACTCACCAACAGTATGCCATACCAGGCACTATGTCAGTGCTTCTCTTCCATTCATAGGGTTTTCTGTGGTTGACTCTTTTGGGAATGGGTTTCCAAGTCCTTCTCCCATTTTTGCAGTGCTACGGATTGAACCCAGGGCCTCAGAAGGTGTAGAGCAGCACTCCACCAACTGAGCTAAACCTTAGCCCCACTCAACACTTAGGAAACCAAATATATAGATTTGCCACACCAGAAAATTCTTCCATTCTCTTTGGAAACCAGCTGGATATTAATGATTTACTTCAATTCTGACACTAAAACTCAGATTTCCTGTGGATCTAAGAGGTTGGGGTTCAATCTCACAAGACTGCCTCCCTTTTGCAGGTGCTAATCACAAGCAGTGCATCCCCAGGTCACCAGTACTTCTGTCCAATTTGACAACAGGACTCCCTCCCTGTATCAAAAATGTGCTGTACCTGCTCACTGAACTCATGGAAACACAATTACTGGTTTATTTTAAGGGGTAGTATGAAGGATACAGAGAAATAGATGAATAGGTACATAGGGAAAGATCTAGAAGGGTCCTGAATATAGAAACTCTGTGTCACCTTCTGGCAAGTGGATGCATTTACCAACCTGGAAGCTCTCCCAACTTCTTTGTTTAGGGTTTTTTATGTAAGTTCTATTATCTAAGTGGGGTTGCGGTTTAGCTTAGTTGATAGAATGCTGCTCTGCATCCTCTGAGGGCCTGGGCTGGATCCCAGCACCACAAAAATGGGAGAAAGACCTGGCAAATCACTCTTCAAACAATCCTGAAACAATCAGCCATAGTAAACTCTATGAATAGCAGAGAAGCATAGCAGAGAAGCACTGACATAGTGCCAGGCATGGCACACTGTAAGGTAGTGTTTCATTCTGTTGTACATAGGGTTGCTATGAGTTGGACCCTACTTGAGGGCACCTAATAACAACAACAAAGATGTCTTTGCTTTCTTGGTACTTGCTTTATATTATTCTTGATAAATAGTAGCCTTGGAAACATGATTGACTAAGTCATTGACCACTGGTGTTTGACTCAATCTCTACCTCCACTTTTTTCCTGGATGAGGCTGAAAGTTCTAAATTTCTAATCACATAATTGGTTTATCTGGCACCCAGGTCCTGTCTGCCAAGAGTTACCGTAACATGAACTCAGGTATGATTAGAAATGGTTTATTATGAATGACAAAGATGCTGCTCTCACTCCCATCACTTAAGAAGTTCCTATTATTTTATTTAGAAGCTCTGTGCTAGGAACTAGGGGACAAAGACCAAATATATGTATTTCTTATTATATTACCATGTCACAGGACCCACGAAGCAAAACCACATGAAATGAGTACCCTGGTAGGGGTAAAGGTCATGTGCTAGAAGGCACCAACTTATTTGTATGGATTTGGATTTCTTTTAACATTATTTTAGGGGCTGGGGATGTAGATCAGTAGGAAGGCATCTGTTTAGCATTCACAGGTCCTGGGTTCAACCTCCAGGGTGTGCATGTGTGATTACATATGTGTGCACCTGTGCCTACCCCCCTCTCTCTCACACACACATACACACACACAAAGCTGGGAATGGTGGCACTTGCCTATAGTCCCAGCTACTTGGGATATTGAGGCAGGAGGATCACTTGAGGAGTTTGAGACCACCCTGGGCAACAAAGTGAAAGCCTATCTCAAAAACAAACAAATAAAGCTTATTTATATAGCTTGAAACTATACTTTATATATTATATGTAGCTTTTGTATATAATTGTTGTTGTTGTTAGGTGCCATCGAGTTGTGTCCGACTCATAGTGACCCTCATAGGGTTTTCAATGGCAGATTGTTTCGGGATTGCCTTGGGAGTGGGTTGCCACATCCTTCTCCCATTTTTGGGGTGTTGGGAATCGAACTCGGGACCTCAGAGACTGCAGGGTAGTGCTCTACCAACTGAGCTAAATTCCAGCCCTTTGTATACAATTAGCAATTTCAATTGTTTAGTAAAGACAAAATTGAGTCATATGTCAAATGTTCTTAGAAGTATGTCTGGGGAAAGCCAGTGGGAAAACAATAGTCCCCCCTTATTCTTGGGGGTCACATTCTAAGATCTCCAGTAGATGCCTGAAACCATGGATAATATTGAACCCTACATAGACTATATTTTTCTATACATACGTGCCTATGATAAAGTTTAATTTATAAATTAGACACAGTAAAAGATTAACAATAATGACCAATAATAGAACAGCTATAACAGTATGGCATAATAGAAGGTGAATATGGTCTCTCTCTTTCCAAATGTCTTATACTTTTACCTTCTTGCTTAATGCACTTTATGGTTTGTCTTTGGCATTTTTGAATTTCCAGCCTTATAACTCTTATATATTGGGCCCATCATTAAGCAAAATAAGGGTTATTTGAATGAAAGCATTGTGATACAGTGTAGGGCACTGCCTAGAGAGCCAGTTAGCCCCAGGGCCTATCTAGGCTCCCTTGGAGGATTGAGGCTTGTTCCCCAGTCAGTCACCTTTGCCCTATATCCTGGAACTCAGGATCCTTGAACTCCCCAAGATGGCTCTGGCATCTATTCCCTTGGCTGTTTCAAAACCCCAGAACAGCTCCTGATTGGACTGTTCTGGAACTACCCCTGATTGGCTAGTTCTACAAAACCAAATCTGAATATCCCCTCTGATTGGCTGAAACCCGTATGAGGTGACTGCTTCTGATTGGTCCCTGGCAAGCCCCAGAAGAGTATATAAGGGGGGTACATGGAGCAGTCTGGGTCCATTCCATTGACCGGGACAGACAAGGAAGAAATAAAGAGCTGTTGGAGCAGAGCACTCAGAGTCTTCATTGGGAAGAAAGAAGCAAGGAGCTGCCGTGGGCATAAGCCTCTGAGCCTGCCTTTCTCAAGGCTTCTTAGAGCAGCCATGGGCATAAGCCTCCTTTCTGGGCGGTGTGGCTCCTGGGTGCCCAGCTCCCCCTCACCAGAAGATGGGTCTTTGGCTGCTGGTTCCTGCTCACAGCTGGAGTGAGTCCAGCGGCAGGGCGATGCCCCACAATACAGTGACAAGGGGGACTAGTGTACATTACTTATTCTAAGACTCCATTGTGTTTCTTAGTGGCAACTCAATAAAACTGCGTAGTGATCTCTCTGCACTGAAATAACCAGACTCACAAATCCAAATCTATCAAATGATACTAAACATCAAATTGTGCGGGAATTGGTTAGTAACCACGTTAAATTAAGAATGGAACATATTGTCACTATTTACTTCCAGGTCCTCAATCATATTATAAATTTTTTGTGAATGGGGCATGTATTTGACCTAAAGTTATTTATCTAGAGTCTAACCCTGTCTGAAGCCTGCAGCCGTGGCAATGTAGTATCTGATCCCGTCAGATCTCAGAAGCTAAGCAGGGTTGTGCTTGGTTAGTACTTGGATGGGAGACCTCCTGGGAACACCAGATACTGTAGGCTTGGAAAAAGGACCCACCAACCCACTCCCCAAAATAAATCCACCATTGAAAACCCTATGAACAGCAGAGAAGCACTGACAATAGTGTTTCACCTGTTGTATGTAGGGTCGCTATGAGTCAGATACCGACTCAACAGTACCTAACAACAACAATAACAACCCTCTCTGACACAAAGTATTCAAGAAAAATTATTAAATGAATAACTCTGGTGAGGGAGAAAGCAGAAAAGGTAAGAAACTGAATTGTATTTGTTTCCCAAACTAGCATAGAATCCTGTGGGATGTTGCCCTGACACTGGACTCGCTCTGGTCATGAGCGGGAACCAGCCACCAAAGACCCATCGTCTGGAGAAGGGGAGCCAAGCACCCAAAAGCTGCGCTGCCCAGAAAGGAGGCTTATGCCCATGGCTGCTCTGAGAAGCCTTGAGAAAGGCAGGCTCAGAGGCTTATGCCCACGGTGGCTCCTTGCTTTTTTCTTCCCAGTGGAGACGCCAACTCTAAGTGCTCTGCTCCAACAGCTCTTTATTGTTTCCTTGTCTGTCCTGGTTGATGGAATGGACCCCGACTGCTCAGTGTGCCGCCCTTATATACTCTCCAGGGGCTAGCCAGGGACCAATCAGAGGCAGTCACCCCATACGGGTTTTGGCCAATCAGGGGGGATGTGCAAATTTGGTTTTGTAAAAGTAGCCAATCAGGGATAGTTCCTGAATGGTCCAATCAGGAGCTGTTTGGTGGTTTGGAAACAGCCAATCAGTGTCGAGGGGTCTGAGTCGAGGTATTGGACACCAGTGCCATCTTTGGAAGCGCGACAACCCTGAGTTCCTGGATGTAGGGCAAAGGGTGATCACCTGGGGAACAAGCCTCAGACCTCCAAGGGGCCCATATAGGCCCCAGCGTGAACTGCCTCTCTAGGCAGTGCCCTACAGAATCCTTCTTGGCGTTATTGACTCCCATCTAGAAGAGCTTATTAAGTACCAAAGAATACCTTAATTTCAGTTTCAAAGTATGGATTTTTTTCTATCCATTGGTAGCATGTTTCTTTACAACAGTGCTAGAAATCTGAATGGTAGTTTCTTTTTAGTCTTAGAACTAAGACTTCAGGGCAAAGATGTGGGATTTCTGACCAAAATGTATTTCCATCAACTAAAATGAATCAAATCAAATAGGACTATTCCCTCTAGGGAACCCTTGGCATGTAGGCCTGTCCATTTGATAGAAAGTGGGTAATGTAGCCCCTTTATGAAAGTGCGTATTTAATTCATCTGAATTAAGTAGGAATAACAGGAGAGTTTTAACCACAGAGATAAAGTAACTGTCTGAATTGCAAAGCCAAGAATGAGTGCAGGTTAATGGACCCACATTAGGAAAGGCATTGCAAAAATTCGAAACAGGGGCTTTACAAAGGATCAAGGTTAGTGCTTGAAAATATGATAGCATGGAGAAAAAGGCAGTAGGTGCTTTAAGCCATTTTCTAAAAGCAGCCATTCTCATGCCTACTGCAAAAGACGCCTTTCAGCTGGAGTGGCTTTTGCCTTTACCTGGTGCCAGGGAGCTGAAGCGTTGGCAGCCAGTTAGTTGCACACACAGCTCCTTCCCTGCAGGAGTGCCAGCAAGGAGAGGCTTCCAGAGCATGTCTGCACAGGAGACTAGCACACTCAGGTTCCTTAAGTTCTAAATAAGGAGATTCATTCTGACTTAGAATCATCTTTAGTCAATCCTTGCTGATTCCAGAGATGGCAGTCTTGTTGATTTCATTACATTATTTTAAACAATGTGTTGAAGAAAATATTACTACATTTCCATGACCAAAAATACTCATTATACCACAAGAGAATTTAATTTCCTTATACCTGGTATAATAATCAATCTATTTTATATACTACTAACCTGACTTCTGAGCCTGTAGCCCCAGTCCTGTGGCATCCTGTCCTGTCAGATCTCAGAAGGTAAGCAGGGTCAGGCCTGGTTAGTACTTGGATGGGAGACCTCCTGGGAACACCAAGTGCCTGTAGGCTTGGGAGATGGACCCAGCAACCCACTCCTAAAAAACAATCTGCCATTGAAAACCCTATGGACAGCAGAGAAGCACTGACAATAGTGTTTCCCCTGTTGCATGTAGCGTTGCTATGAGTCGGAAACTGACTCGACAGCACCTAACAACAAGCCTGACTTCTTAGGTCCTCTTAGAATTTTAGGGAGTAATTCCAGATATGAAAGAAACTTTTTGCTTTATTTTGGTGGTTCTAGGGGAATGAATGGAGGATGGTCTACTGCTAAGCTGCACCCCAAGAGCCCCCTTTTTTTATTTTGAGACAAGATCTCACTAAATTGTGCAGGCTGCTTCTGGCCTTGAACTCATGATCCTCCTGCCCCAGGCTTCCAAGTCACTGGAGTTAAAGCTTTGCACCATGGCACCAGCCCCAAAGAAAGATTTTTTTTAAGTACTATTTTTCAGCAATAAGCATTTTTTGTTTTTTAAAAAAAAGTCTGACCATTATCCCTCGGCAAAGGTACAAAATTTTTAGACAGTAAATAAATAGAAGGCTGTTTTAAGGTGAAGTAGACCTAGAGAAGTAGTCTGGAGATAAACAAGAGCAGGAGGGGTGGTGGAAAGGGAGAAAAAATCTGGATGGGATATGCTATAACTCTGTGACTCCAAGTGTGGTCTGTGGAGCAATGTTTTCCAAAATACCTGGCAGAATTCAATCCCTCTCATTCCCTAGCTGAATGAATCAGAATCCAATTGTTAAAAGGATTCCAGGGTAATCTGTATGCATGTTGAGGTTTGAAAGCATGGCTGGCTCTTAGAAACCCGAGAGACAGGGTTCTGAGTCAATCTGCAATTGATGGAGTGTTCAGATTTAGTATATATGAGAAATACCCGTGGAGATTGTTAGATAGGTAAGATCAGGCCCAGATCAAGAGGTTCTGATTCTATAGGCTTGCATGATAACTCAAAAATCTGTATTCCTAACAAATTTCCCATGGCTTCTGACACATGTGGTTACTGGACCACATTTTAACAAACCTCTGCAGCTGATAACAAAATCAGGCAGATGAAGACTATACTTACTAAAAAAAGTTTATTGAGGCAGCAGGCTTTAAAAGGATTCCTGCCTGGGGGTAAAGTAGTGGGGTTCTCTAAGACAGGATAATTGGTTGCAGGTCCTGCAAGCACTGATCTTTCTGTTATTTATGTTCTAGTTACGCTGAGCTCTTAGCTCTTTCCCAAAACTGATGAGTTGCTCTGCTATGCTGTTTTCTCTGCTCAGGTTTCAGACTAGAAAGGATGCGTTTGGATTCTAATTTAAGACATATGTAGTACTAGTTTTGTGACCTTGGACAAATGACTCACAATCTCTGACACTCAGTTTCCTCATGTGTAAAATAGGTACCATAGTGCCTGTCTTGTGGGGTTATTGCAACAATTACAAGAGAAATGGCCTGTGAAAAATAGGTAGCACAATATATAGCACTTAGCAGGTACATATTTAGTACATGATCACGATTGTTTGTATTCTTTTCTGGCTGAAGAACTCCTTTTTTTCTTCTAAGCCTTAATTGTTCTTTGTAGGGTCCCTTGAAAAAGCCTCTCTCACTGTCACTATGAATTCCTCACACATCTGTGCTCTCATAGTACTTAAAAATTTCTCTCTGTGTCCTTTTCAACATGTTATTAGTTCTTATTCTCTCTACTGAATTATGAGTTCATCAAAATAAACAGCAAAACAAAATCCTGTTTCTTATCCCTTTTTGTAGTTTTAGCACCATGCCCTTAACAATAAAGGTAAGGTGTAATAATCAAATGTGTGTGAGTGTGTGTGTGTGTGTGTGTGTGTGTGTGTGTGTGTGTGTGGTAGGTACAGGGGGTAGGGAGCTAAATCCAGGGCCTTGCACATACATTGCAAGTGTTCCTCCACTGAGCTGCACTCCCAGCCCCTTTTTTATTTTTTTAAATTGAGAAAGGGGTCTTGCTAGGTTACACAGGCTGCCTCTGGCCTTGAACTTGTGATCCTCCTGCATCCACCTCCCAAGTTGCTGGGATTATAAGGATGAGCTCAGCTTAAAACACTTTTAATGCATTTGCTCTTTGAATCCTCAGAACAACCCTGAGGTAGGCACTGCTATGATCTCCATTTTATGGATGGGGAGACTAAGGTAACTTGTCCAAGGTCACACCACCAAGTGAGTGACCTTGATTTGAACCAAGTCTGGTTCCAGAATTCAAGGGAACAGATACATGCTCAATGCATACTTGTTGAATTGCATTACTTGGCAGGTATATCGACTTCAGGTATGTGAAAAATATTATTTTGAAGATGACAAAGGAACAAGTCAAATCATTGTTAAGTTTTCTGATATG
Source organism: Pedetes capensis (assembly GCA_007922755.1). Taxonomy (NCBI): domain Eukaryota; kingdom Metazoa; phylum Chordata; class Mammalia; order Rodentia; family Pedetidae; genus Pedetes; species Pedetes capensis. The sequence continues at coordinate 9,484 of VMDO01007418.1, forward strand.
TCTTATTAGCCTGAAACAATATCAAAACAAATCACAGATTTAAAATGTTTAATGGGTTTCTTCTAAAAGGAAACCTCAAATCTTATGAAACTGCAAAGATTAGAACTCAGATTATTTTTAAAAAGGAAGATTTTATAGGAGAGTAAATGAAGACTTCTTGACATGAAGATTTCTTTTTTAGTTATATTGAGGTATAATTTACATATAATAACATTTTGCTTATTTAAGTACAACAGTTTGATTAAGTTTGGTAATTGCATAAAGCTACATTATCTCCACAACAATCAACATATAGACAAATTCTGTCACCCTAGAAAATACCCTGTGCACTTTTGTATTTTATTCTTTCCTCGAATCCTGGTTCTGTGGAGACATTGATCTGCATTCTGTCACTATAATTTTGCCTTTTCCAGAATATCAATATGAATTACACAATATGGTAGTCTTTTGTGTCTAGATTGTTTTATTGAACAAAAAGCTTTTGAGATTTATTTGTATTGCTGTTTTTATCAGTAGTTTTTTTTCTATCTTGTTGAAGAGTAGTATTTAATATTGCAGATATACCTTGATTTATTTATGTATTCACTAGCTGTGGGCGTTTGTGTTGTTTCTCATTTTTGGTGATTATAAATAATGATGCTATGAATATTTGTGTGCAATTCTTTGTGAAAATATGCTTTCGTTTTTCTTGGTAAATAGCTAGGAATAGGTTTGCTGTGTTGTATGGTAAATCTGTATTTAATTTTAAAAGATACTGCCACACTGTTTTACAATTCAGCTGTACTATGTTGTATTCCTCTAACAAAATATTTGAGTTATGGTTGCTTCTATCCTTCACCACACTTGATATTGTAAGACTGTTTAACTTTAGTTATTCTATTAGATGCTTAGTGATAACATTTTCTTGATGGTGAGTGATGTTGAACATTTTTTCTGTGTTGTTGGTCATTTGTATACCAACTGTGGTTGTCTGTTTAAATCGTTTGCTGAAATTTGTTTGAAATTTGCTGAAAATAGTTTACACATCTTGTTTAATTGTGTGTGTATATGTGTGTATAGATTTTAAACACTCTAGATATACGAACTCTGTCAAGTTTATGTCTTGCAAGTATTTTCTCATCATCGATGGCTTGCATTTTCATTGTCTTAATGGTGTCTTTGGAGAGAAAAAATATTAAATTTTGCTTAACTTCATTTTAACCGTTGATTCTTTGTGTGTGTGTGTGTTTTGAGTCTTAAACAATTTTTACCTAACCCAGTGTCACAAAAACAAAGATTTTCTTCTCTTGAAGTTTAATTGTTATTTTGTTGTGGTGGTAGTGGTTTGTTTGCTTCTTGTATTTAGGTCTACCATCCATTTTAAGTTACTCTTGTGTTTGACATAGAATTTAAGTCCTGCTAAAATTCTGTTTTCTTGCTTATGTGCCACACAGCTTTATCACGTGACCCTGTCAGGTTAAACATGGCCCTGTAGAAACTAGTATAAGAGAGTGTGTGGGTGTGAGACCCAGGGAAAGCTTTTAATGCTGGTAGCTGTTCAGTTCTCAAGTCTCATAATAAATGGTATTGTTTAAATTAGGCTTGTAATTTTTCCTGTGGGATGTGAGCAAAGAACGTCAGAGAAAAAACTCATGGTTAATGAAGAGCTCAAGTAACTTTTTTAAATCATTAAACTTTGAGCAGATAGATATGCCCGAATCAAAGTTCACTAAATAGAATGAGGGATGACTATAATGCTTATTTATGACTCCAAGTTTTTAAAAGTTCTTTTCAATATTAGGCTAATTGTATAATTTTGCTTATTCTTTTAATTTTCTGCCCATTTCCTGGAAGCACGTCTTTGTTTTAAAAGGACAAACTCTTTTTCTTCTTGCTGCCAACCTGTTTGAACAGGGTAGGAACAATCTTAGAAACAATTCTGAGCCTGATGTCTTTTCTCCTTGCCTGCCTTTTGCCCAATTGCCACTCCTACATGCTCTGATCTGAAGATAGTTGGAAGTTTCAAAGTGCCAACAAAAAATTCTCTGTGTTTAGGTTGTTTTGGATTGTTAATTATTGGTGGCAATGGATGAGTGTTCAACACCTTGGAACTTGTGCAAAAGAAACTTAATAAGGATACATTTGCTGTAGTTGGAAAAGTATTTGATGAGCAGCTGACCTTTTAAATGTTTACATGAATTGAATCTCTGAACTGCTGTTAGGAAGGTCCAAGTTCTAATGTAGACTCAGACACTGAATGCCTTTGTAGTGAAAACTTTTAAAATATCTTCCGCTTCAGTTTTCACATTTTATCCCCCCAAACATTGACTTCAGCTATCAATTAGTTAGTGTTTGTAAAAGTTTTGAGAAGACAAAAAGCATTTTTCTCAGGGTAGTGCCCTATTGTTCCCTCTCAAGATTATGGCTTGCTATTCACCTGAAGTAAGTGGGTTTGCATAGTAGAAAGGAAATGATTCTACAGATCCTTAACCATGGGATAGAAAAACATGTTTATTTCACAGAGTGTTTGTGAATAAAGCTTCCACTGTTTGGAGGGAAAAATGCAAAAGGAAGCCCAGTTGTCTGGAATAAGTCACTTATAAATACTTTTTAGAATATTTACATGAATTTCCAGGGATTATCCAATTCTCTGAGCATATTCCATAAAGATTTATTCTCAATTACTTTTGGAAATTCACACACATATACCTATCATACACATATTTATCCATTATATGAGGCCTGGTGTTCCTGGTGCTCAGGCGGCTTAAAGAAGAAAACCCATGCATCTAAAAGAATTAGGAAGGCAGCTGGGGAAGAAGGTTGAGCCTGAGTAATTAAGAAGAGCCTTCTTTCTCATTGCGGCTTTCTTTTTCTCTGAGGATCCATTTTAGCATAATATTTTTTTCTTTGAGTCAGAGTCAGTTACTTCATTGCTTAAGTGTCTCATTTAGATGAATTCATGTGTCCCTTGTCAGCCACCCCAGTCAGCATACTGGTCTTACTCTACCCAATTTCAGTGTTCACATTGTGGTTCTAGACATTATACAGATTGCAGCAAGCCAGGACACTTCCTTATCTTCACTAGAAAATGTCATTTTAAAATAATTCTAAAAGCATTCATTATTTTCTTTACAGTTGGAGTATGAAGGGAATTCTCAGACAATCATGTCTTTGCCATAGACTTCATGAGGGGAAGAAAGGTTTGTGCTGTTATTGGAGATAGGACAAAGAAATCAAAGGACCCAGTCATCTCCTTTGCTGTCTGGTCATACTTGGAAGATATTTGAGAAGGAGATAAGAGGTAACATTTAGGTGTTTATTTGATATATTGCTCAAAATTTAAAAAAAAATGTATCCAGCACAGTGTTTAATTAAAACAACAGAAACTAAACAAACAAAAATCCTAAGCTCCAAAGTTTCCAGCATTTAAATTTGAGAGATTTCACATAAAGATCTGGAGTCTCAACTTCTTTTGAAACATTGGAATATATGGCATATTGGGATATTCATTCCTAAGTAGCAAAATGGACTAGATTAGAGCAGCAATTATCCCTTTGGAAGGTCTGAAGGGTCAAATTACTAGCTCGTCCCCTGGAGATATGATCTGTGGGATTTATGTACCCATGTTATTAAAAGGATGAATGACTATCATGTTATCTATTTTCTGTCCCAAAGAAAGAAAATATTATAGTGAAAAGAGTAATTTATGATGAAACATTGGGACTTTTATTTAGCTGTATATAGGTAGAGATTCACTCAATAGGCATGAACTGCATGTGACCTGATTCACATATTCTTCCTTGGAGTTTTCTGAGAGGAAATTATACTGAATATGTGTTACATATTATGTAGGCTTAAAAAGCAAACAATCTTTTTGTCAAAATAGTGCATCCAGATATTTAGGGCGTTTTAAGTGAAAAGTTGGTAATTACATGCCCATTTGGTGGAAAATAAGCTAATTTCTTTGGCAGTTTGGTGATTGCCAGCATTATATTAATACCTCAAAAGAAGTAAAATGACAATTGGACATCAATATCTCTATTGAAAAGTATGGTTAATTTGTGAAAAGCTTTTATTTTCATATATCATAATTCTGTGTTTACCTACTAGATAGCAAATAGTTTGCCTGCATCCGTAGCACTGTTGCATCTGATGTCATCAGATCTCAGAAGCTAAGCAGGCTTGGGCCTGCTTAGTATATGGATGGGAGACCTCCTGGGAACACCAGATACTGTAGTCTTGGGAGAAGGACATGACAACCCATTCCCAAAAATCAATCCACCATTGAAAACCCTATGAATAGCAGAGAAGCACTGACAATAGTGCTTCATCTGTTGTGCGTAGGGTTGCTATGAGTCAGACTCCAACTCAATGGCACCTAACAACAACAACAAGCAAATAGTTTATAGTCAACATAAGTAGCATTCATAATTCTTCCTAATAGCTTGACTACTTTCTTTGAGTGTGTCGTCTCTCTTCTGTCAAGTACAATCCTAGGGAGCTGAGGATGGTAAATCAAACCCCTTTGCACGCCTGTTAGGGAAGCCCTGGGTTCTCCCTCTCTACACCTGGGTATGGGCCAAAAAATGATAGAGTGACCTAAGCTTGGAAAGCTGGACTTTCCTGGTTAATTGAAACTTGAGCAGAGTACTAAGTCAAAAGCAACAGTTGAAGTAAATGTATTCCAGGAATATTACCCTAATAAGTAGTTTAGGGCCTTGTTTCTATCCAATTTCTCAAATCTAGTTCTCCTTGTTCTCTATCAATTTCATGACATTATATTCTGTTTTACTTTTTTTTTCTTTTGGTATTTTTGTATTTTGGTAGTTTTTCTGTTGCATATGCTCAAAGAGATCCAACCAATATGTTCAAACTTGGACTATCTCACCACCTCCCTAGCTGTAGCCCTGGTCCACTGTCTACTGTCTCTTGACTGGAATACTGTAATAACCTCCTCACTGGTCAAGGAGATAAATATGCATATAGTACTTATGAAAATATTTGGCACATTGAAAAGGAAGGTGCGTCTGACTCATGCCATGGTATTTTTACTCGAATCATATGGTTGTGAAAGCTGGACATTGAACAAGGGAGACAGGAAAATAATTGAAGCTTTTGAATTGTGGTGCTGGAGATGTCTATTGAATATACCATGGACTGCCAAGAGAACCAACAGATCTGTCCTAGAAGAAGTGCAACTAGAGTACTCCTTCGAAGGAAGAAATGCTGGACTGCATCTTACATATTTTGGACATGTAGTCAGGAGAGATCAATCCTTGGAGAAAGACATGTTTGGGAGAGAGTTTGGGAGAGTGGCAGGTCAATGAAAAAAAGGAAAACCCTCCACCAGATGGATTGACACAGTATCTACAACAATGGACTTAAACATAAATAAGATCGTGTGCCTGGCACAGAATCATGAAGTGTTTCTATCTGCTATACATAGGGTTGCTATGAATTGAACTTGACTCAACGGCACCTAACAACAATAACAAAATATTTGGGAGAGGGACCTGGCAGCCCACTCTCAAAACAATCAGTCATTGAAAACCCTATGAATAGCAACAACAACTAAAATATTTATAAGTAAAAATCAAGTAACTGCTTAAAACCTCTGATGGCTCCTCAGTTAATTTTGAGTAAATGCCCAGATCTTCACAATGCATTGGAAGGCTGCTCATGACCTGGCCCTCTATTACCTTTGTGACCTTATCTTCTAGTACTCTTTCCTTCTTTGCTGTACTATTTCTTTGCTAGTTCTCTATTGCCAGGCAAACTCTAGCACATTTTTCTCTGGCTCTTCCCTCTGTCTCAATTACTTTCTCTCAAAAACAGAAGCTCTTGCTCACTCCTGCACCTTTACCTTCATATCACAGGTGATACTCACCTTTGTTTAATATCACCTACTTGGTCGGACCTTCCTTGTTGTTGTTGTTAGATGCCGTCGAGTCAGTATCCGACTTATAGTGACCCTCATAGGGTTTTCAATGGCTGACTGTTTTGGGATTGCCTTAGGAGTGGATTGCCAAGCCCTTCTCCCATTTTTGTGGTGCTGGGAATTGAACTCGGGTCCTCAGAGACTGCAGTGCAGCACTCTACCAATTGAGCTAAATCCCAGCCCCAGACCTTCCTTAGTCACTCTATTTAAAATGTCAAGGCATTCTCACCACAGGCATTCCCTACCCATTCCTCAGTGTATTTTAAATTTATATGTTCATCATCTGAACATATTATTTCCTTCTTTCCTTCCTTCTCCCTCCTACTCTTCCTGTTTTCCTTCTTTTCTTTCTTGTGGTGCTGGAAGTTGAACCCAGGGCCTTGCACATACTAGGCAAGTACTCTACTATTGAGCTATATACCCAGCCCTATTTTACTAGTTTTTAAAAGACTGCTTATCTATGCCCACTGTAGCATAACATTCAAAAGAACAGATAGTGTTATCGCTGTACCTTTAGCATATAGAATAGTGTCTGGCATATTTATTTGTTGATTATATGATGTGGCCCTTTGGGGGAACAGTTCTTTTTCTTGACTTGTATCCTTATGATCTAGCACAGTGTATGGCCCAAAATAGGCATAAAATAAAATTTGATTTTGTTGTTGCCACCAGCTGCTATGACTGTTAAAGAACAGCTCCCCCATGACCAAATCCTTTCATGGCTCCATTCTGATTAAATGGTTTGTAGTCATCTTAGGGACTAATTCCACCCAGTGTTTGAGCTTGAATTCATTTTGATGGCAATGTGAGGAGAAAAGCAACTGGATCAGGACAGAACTTGCTTAAAGAAAGGCTCAAGCAAGTTTACACAGTCAGCGTTTTGGAAGTGAAGCTATGAGGTTGAATCAAGCCAAGAAATACAATTGATCATCCTAGTCTGCAAATTTCATTTGCAAGTTCAGTTGCAGTGTAAGTGGAATGGGATCATGTCATTGGTTCTCTTAGAGGCAAAGATTTCCAGGATAGGAAAATGTGTATGTGTTTGCCCGGCCAGTGAGAGATGGGCTGTTAATGCAGTGTTCCTAGTGATAGACAATCCGTTCTCTTCTCTGTGGCCTCGCTCACCATTTAATTCAAATGGGGTGGTATTGTGATGAAAAGACAAATATAATTCTAATCCAAATTTAGTCTGTTCTTTCAATCAGAATATTTCCTTTTTTCCTTCTGCAATTCAGCATTCTCATTTTCTTTTCCTACTCCAGAATTGTGTCTTCTGGGTCAGCAGGGTTTCAAATCGTATCAACCATAATTGCTAATTATTTAAGCTATTTCAGTGATTAATGAGAAATTCTTCTATGATTCTAGGATGCTGCTGAAAATGAGGGTTTTTTTTCAAAATCTCATTGGTCAGTTTCAATTTAATTAGGAAAAATATCACAAAGGCAAAAATATAAGTTTTGAGAAACTACCTTTTCAAGCTTCAAACACTAAGTCATATTCTTCTTATTAGAAGTAGAGGAAAGGTTTTGCTGTAAACTTGAGGGAATACTACTGAAGTTAAATTTCTTTGTAGCAGGAAGAGAACTTTTTCTGAGACTTAGCAATTTTGAAATGCCGAGATACTTTCATTTTTTTCCATTATAACTCAACTCTGCAACCAAGAATTTCTTCCTTGGATTGTGTATTTCCAAACCCCAAAAGCATAGTCCAAGTTTGTTCTGAAGCTTTTTTCCTTCTTAATAAAAATAATAAATAGCACTGGCAATATGTGACTTAGATAAATCACAGTTAAGGTAAAGCCTGACTAGTTTGACACCTGCTATTCAAATCAAAATCACCAATGGCTGGATGTGGTTCTGTTGTATCCATGTACTTGAGGAAACTTAAGGAGGCCCTTTCATGGGGGTAGTGTATTGACTCAAATTACATGTGCTCATATCAATTAAAGAAATAAGATAATTATAGGTAGGCATGGAGGTGCACCCCTATAATCCCAGCACTTTTAGCTCAGTTGGTAGAGGGCTGATCTGCTGTCTCTGAGGCCCTGGGTTTGATCTCCATCAGTACAAAAATGGGAGAAGGATGTGGCAGCCTTCTCCTGAAACAATCCCCAAATAGCCCTCGAAAAACCTTGCATCTGTGTGAGTTGGACATGACTTGAGGGCACTAAGAACAACAACTGAAAGATGTGGCCAGACAGAGGATAATGAGTTCAAGGTTACTTAAGGAGTTTGGGGCTTCCAGGGAAGCTGGGGCTATATAGTGAGACCCTGTCTCAAAAAAATTGGGAAGTAATTAAGTAATTGTTGAAAATTTCCAAGAAAGAATTCATTGCTTTTGTTTTTGTTGTTTGTTTTAGTCAAGCTTACATATTTATGGAGGTGAAATTTGTTATGTGAGTTTTTAAGTGGATATTCAGATGGAAGCATTAGTTTATGTCTGCTTTGATAAATGTTTTTGTGTATATAAGGACAAATAAAATAACTATTCAGCTTTGGCAGTGTGATCATTCTCATTATTTATCCAATAATATACATTTGTTAAAGGAGCAATTGTAAGCTATAGATAGCAAGTACCATTCTTATTAATTTTGCTGTTGAAGCTAGCACAATGCTTAGGACCTATATAGTAGGTACTCTATATATGCTTATTGTGACTTAGTGGAACTACTGGTATAATTTTTAACTGTAATCTAGTTTTTTGACTTTAGAAATGCCATCAATGATCTCTTCCCCCCCCCTATTTTTTCTTTTTCTAAATTATCTCATTGGAATGTTCTATTCTTGTTACTATACCATTTAGAGGTTTGAGCCAGGCAGGGTGGCACATGCCTGCAATCCCAGTGCTCTGGAAGTGGAAGGATTGATGTGAATTCTTAGCCAGCATGGTCTACATAGTGAGTTCCAGGCCAGTTTGGGCTATGCGACTAGGTCCTGTTTCAAACAACAAGAACAAAAGGAAAGAATGGGAAGAAAGGAAGGAAAGAAAGAAGGAAGGAAAGAAGGACGGACAGACGGACGGACAGACGGAAGGAAGGAAGGAAGGAAGGAAGGAAGGAAGGAAGGAAGGAAGGAAGTGATTCTATAGGTAAATATAGGCTTTTAATAGGCTCCTTGAATTTCAATAATTTTGTGAGAAGCACTGGTATCTATTATTTCAGCAGGTTCATACCATATCTCTACGAAGTCAAGAGGCATGAAAACCTAGAGATGAGATGGTTGTTTTTTATTATTATTTATTCTGACATCTGGGCCAGTTCTCTATTTTTCACTAATATGTAATGGCCCTAATGAATACATAATTTACTTCTAACAAGAAATTTCCTTTCTAAATACTTGTTGATCAGGAGGGGTTAAAATAATTGAGAACTCAGAAATAAAGCCTTTGATATCTTTACATTGCTGGCATAAGTTTTAAGACACCTATTTTCCATATTGAATTTCAGGATGATTGGAAAGTCAATTTTTATTCTCTTCTCAGAGTTGCAAGGCATGAAGTTCTATTTAGTTGCCTCTTCTTTCCACAGCAATTTCTGCAGTTGGTTCTAGCAATTCCTTCTTTCCTTCCTTCCTTCTTTGCTTGCTTATTTCCTTCCTCCCTTCCTCCTTTCCTTTTCCTTCCTTCCATTTTTTTCCCTGTACTGGCGGTCCTCAGGCATGCTAGGCAATTGCTTTACCACTGAGCTGCACCCACACTCTAACCCTTCTTTAATTTTTTATTTTGAGACAGGTTCTTGCTAAGTTGCACAACCTGCCCTGACCTTGAACTCCAGATTCTATTGCCTCAAACTCCATATTCTATTGCCTCAGCCTCCCAAATCACTGGGATTATAGGCCTGTGCTATAATGCCCACTGAGTTTTAATAGTAACAATAAACATTTTAAACATTGATCTCATATAAATGTGAGATTAGTTGGTAAGAGGTAACAAAACAATGCAAATTATTTTATAAAACTGAAGGTTACAACAGCTATTAATGCATAATAATGTACACTGAAGATAACAGTAAATTTATCTTGATATCATTTTATGTCCTGTTACCTTGTGTACCCTGTCCTTTCATGTTTTCACAGAATATCAATTGACTTTAATGACAAATCTTACATTGTCATCTTTTCCCTTCATTGACTAAATTTTAAAATATTCTCCTTATTCTTAGAACAAGCTTTTAGTGCTTGGTTGGTGCAAAGATATCTTAACCCAAGGAATGGTTTATGTATTTCACAAGTACTCAGATTTTATCAGATCAGGCTCTGATGCTTTGCAGATTCTTCTGATCCTGTTAACTACAAAGATTCCGAAGCCTTTAAGAGCAAAGCAACATAGATATATTCTCCAAAATTGATGATAGGTTTTTACGTTAACATTTTAAATGGT
>VMDO01007418.1:19880-91534 GCA_007922755.1 Pedetes capensis
GATGGGGCAAGGATCTAAAGGTTAGCTTTTCAAAGTTTGGAGCTATCTTAGATGGTGAGACATTGGATCAGATGTGTGGGGGGATTCTTCATCTAATTTGGGGAGCTAAGAGAGGGCTTTTAGATGGCCTTTGAATCCTAGCTCTGCTACTTGCAGGCCCTGTGTAAGTGCAAGCAAAGGATTTCAACATTTTTGTGACTGTTTCCTTATTTACCAAATGGGAATTATAGTAGTGCTTCCCTCATCAGGTCATTGTGTCTTGAAATGAGATATTCAGCTTAAAGTGCTCAGTTAGCACTGAATAAAAACCAGATATTATTATTTTTTCCTTTCTATGAGATATTTCTACATCTTTTTTTAGTCTTTGGCTTGCCTTTGCCAGGAATTACCTTGGCCCAGAGGGCTATTTCAGAGTTTGCTCCCAAGGACATCTTCTCCCTTCTCTTTCTTCCCTTTCTTCCTTCCAAGTTGGCAGTGGCGTAGAATGCAATCTTCTCTCTAATTCATTGTCACTTTCATTTTCAGTGTTTTAATATTACTTACTAAGAGAAAAAAGGGTTTAATAGGCATAGGGAGATGATAAAACTTAAATTCTACAGAGTTCTTATAGTTATTATCTCTGATATGATTCTTGCTTCCCTTTATCAGGATGTTCTCCATTCATTCAAAATGAACCTGCTTTCTCTTTCCTCTATGAAAACCGTATTCCAGATGGATCAGCACAGAGGGGAGTGTCCTTATTTGATGGGATATCTTATAAATTCCTGTTTCCTACATGAAAGTTCTCTCTGGAAATCCCTTTGCAAATTCAGCACAAAGTCTTTTGTATCATTAAAATCTCAAATTCAGACAGTTCTTTTTGTTGCTTAGGATAGAATTTCTTATAAAAAAATATCACTGCAACTTATGAGGAAAGTGTATTGAAAAATGGCCTATGAAATTTATCTTTGTAAAGATATGTTGAAGATGCTTTTCATTCCATTTCTTGTCCCCTCTTGAAGGGCTTTTAGAAAAAAAAATCCTGTCTTGCTTCAGTATTAGTTGATTATTGATTTATTTTCTTAAGTAATTATTCTGTTTCATCTCAGGCTCCTACTGTATATAAGTGATGAAGCTCATAATTTGGACGTTTTGCTCTTTTAGCTTGTTTTTTCTCTTTCTTTTTGCATTTATATTTTTATTTGTCTACAGCCATACCACTCTGACCTCCTATCCTGTCTCACCTCAGAACTAAGCAGGGTTGGGCCTGATTAGTCCCTAGATGGAAGACCTCCCGGGAATACTGGGTGCTGTAAGCTTGGGAGAAAGACCTGGCAGCCCACTTCTAAAATAATCAGTAACCAAAAACACAATGTACAGAAGAGAAGCATTGACAATAGTGCCTGGCATGGCACAGTGTTGGGTAGTGTTTTACTCTGTTGTACGTAGGGTTGCTATGAGTGGGACCCAATTCCATGGCACCTAACAACAACAACAACAACAACAACATTTTTATTTAGTGACTTCATTGTATATATATATATATATATATATATATATATATATATATATATATGTGAGCAATCTTAAATATTTCCTGAAACCATGGTAGTCTATAAATGCTTTTACATTTGTGAATATTCATACTACAGCATCCTAGAGGATGAGAAAACTAGGCAATAAAATTATAAATTAGAAAGTCAGATTTTGAACTCAGTTGGACCCATAGCTAAGATACTAGCCTTTAATTACTTGAAAAAAATGATGAAGTGGATTGGTCCTCTGGATTTGAAGGCTTATTGACTTAAGTTTTTTTGTATATTAGGGACATAAGAATGTTTACTGTCTACAACTTCATTAACAGTGGCATTTGAACAATTCAATGACCTAAACTTCTAAAATAAGTTGGAATAATTTAGCATTATCATCAGTTGTCAAGTTATAGATCAAGGAAGGTATAATAAACATTATTTGTAGTCATCTCCAAGATGATTTTCCCTTAATTGATTTTTAAAATTTGTAGACAGGCTGAGGGTATAGCTCAGTGGTAGAGCACATACCTAACAATGTATGAGGCTCTGGTTTTCATCCCCAGCACCATAGAAAATGTAAAGAAAAATAGGCAGAGGATATCATTACATAAATTATTGTAAATTATGATTCTTTTAAATGAAATTATAAAATTCAATTATTGCTGCTATGAAGACACATACTCTTAGAATCAACTTTTATTGCTGCTGTTGTTCATTTTAAAAGTGAATTGTGAGTTTATCTAAAGCTGATATCCTTGGGTGTTGCTACTTACTATGTCTGAAAACTGGAGTAATCTATTCCAGCCACACCTTATGGTTGAACTGATGAATTATAAAGGAGAGGGGGGAAGGACAGTTGGTATTTTTCTGCCCTTGATTGAGAAGCCGAAAGCTCTGTGTCTTCTTTACTCTAGAATATGCTTTATGCCCTTCAATGGAATATTAAATGACAAGAGGAAAGTTTCTCTCTCCCTCCCTCACTCACTTTATTCCTAGCTCTTTAAAAATTTTTTTTCCTAATAATTTTGGAAAGCATTCTTCCAGCTATTTAAAAGCTTTTTTGGCATGTAATGCTGCCAGTGTTAACACTGGCAATTGGTACAATTTATAATAATGCATTAACTATAATTCTAATTGTTTGTGGTACTTAGGGGTTGAACTCAGGGCCTCATACATACTTTCTAAGCACTCTACCATTGGGCTGCACCTCCAGCCCATTTTTTAACTTTTAGTTTTGAGTCAGGGTTTGACTAAGTTACACAGGCTGCCTCTTGCCTTGTACTTGCAATCTTCCTGCTTCAGTCTCCCAAGTCTCTGGGATTACAAGTGTGTGCTTTCTACACGCATGGCAGCATAAATCTAATTTTTATATCACTTGTTTAAAGTCAATTTGTGACAAACCTTTGTTGGTAATTATAGATTTGTGTTATGAATTATTGCATGTGTCATCCATGCAGTTGAACTATATGGAAGATGGCAATTACATGTTAATTTAAGGACCATTAAAATGTTCCTACAAAGTAATTTTTGTTGTGTCTTTGTTAGTTTTGAATAAGATGATGACAAGTATCAGTGTCCTTGAATTAGGTAATTTCCTGTCTGGGAAAGAGATACTGAACACTTAAAATAAATGATTTTAAGCTGTTTTTGGAATTTCAATTTAAATTATGACATATCTGAATAACTTCTCAGCCTTGAGATTTTTTAGTGACCTCTCAGCTACCTGTGTGTGATTAGAACATTGTAGGGTAGTCCAACCTGCAGTGGTTTATCTCACTAGGATCCACTGAGAAATAGAAAATCATAATATTTTCTAAGTTTTTTTGAGTCTGTCTCTGTGAATAAGGCATTTGTTTTGGTTTTAGCTGTACTGTATTTGACTTTGGTCTTAACTAGTGTTTCCTTGGCCCTGGCCCTTGCACAGTTGTTTTGCTTAGAGCATTTACCTTCAGTGAGTCTGACTTTTCTCTTTGCTTCTTTGGTTCTCTAGAGACGGTTTGGCTTCTGGCTGATTTTTTTATTGTTGTTTTGGGTTCTGTGCCTTTACCAAATTAGATTTCCTCCCTAATTTGACCTTGCTTTTTAAAATAAATGGTGAAAGTGACACTATCCCCAACCTTTCTGAGCTTCACCTGAGGTTCGCCTGAGAGAAGCAAGCCCTACTAAAAATGACTAAAGTGGTTGTAGGTAGTTCTCTTCTGGGTGCATAGAAGAGAAGCTAATCCTTCACATCCACTGACACATTTGGGTGTTAGAGCTTAAATCTCTCATAGAACTCCAGTTTAGAAGAATAGTAAAACTTACTTTAAATATATAACAGAGGAAAGGGCAGGATGGATGGTTTCTCAGTGCCTGTAATGTATTGGATAGTGTACAAAGCACCTTTTGATGGATTATCTCACTAATAGAAGAATTCACTTCAAAGTTTTGTGAAAATAGTTAGGGCCACTGATAGAGCTTCAATTAAACTTTTGTGGTTTGAGTGTGGTTTGAATATTCCCCAAAGTCCCATTATGATTAAAGTCTTGGTACCCAGGGTGACACTGATGGGAGGTGTTGGAACCTTTGTGAGGTGGGACCTTGTGGGAGATCTCTAGGTCATGGTGGGCATGAGGAAATTCTCACGTGACCCCCTTGGTAGGTCTTGTGCAGTCTATTTAATTGTTCTTACAAGAGATTTGTTATAAATCTCTTTTATAAGCCAGCAAAGCTGGCCCTGCCAGTTATCCTTCTCTCTGCTCCTGGTCTAAATATGATCACTTGATCTTACACATTTTCCTACCATGATGTGACACCATCTCCACCCTTGCCAAAGGCCAAAGAAATGAGGCCTTCACCTAGTCTTTGGGTCTGAAGCTCCAAAGGTCTGAGCTAAATATGTAAACCTTTTTACTTCATAAAGTTAGTTGCCTCAGATATTTTACCATAATAATGCAAAGCATAGGAATGCAACCTTTCATTATCTTTATTTATTCCAAAGGCTTATAGGAGACCTAGGCCAGGTCAGTAGATTGGTTGTCTTTCAACAGAATGATAGCACAATGATGTTGAGACTCTTGAGCTACCTGGCAGTGGGGGACATGTCCATTTTGTTTTCCTCTCTAATCTCAGCCTCTCCAGTTTATGGCCTATGACAATTGTTTGATAAATATTTTTAATAAAAATAAGATGTAATTTAGATATACAGATATTCTGCACATATTAATTTAAAAAATTTCCCCCAAGATGTTGTCATTGTTAGGTGCTATTGAGTAGGGTCCTACTCATAGCCACCCTCAGAGGGTTTTCAATGGCTGATTGTTTTGGAATTGCTTTGGGAGTGGACTGCCACATTCTTCTCCTGTTCCTCCAAGATAGTTTTACATATTTCCATCCAAGAGATAATACAAATAGGTTATAAATCCAGTTATTGTCTAGCCAAGCCCCTAAATCTTCAATGAAATGGGTAAAAATTCAAAGAATGGTTGGCTTTTAGTGGATTTGTTCTGCAAACATGGTGGATGAGAGAGACAATCATTAACAGGAATGTTTTTGACTGGAAATCTGTTGCAAGAAGTTAGGATGTCCTGGTTCCTTGGGCCCCTGGCTGATGCCATACTGAATGAGATGAATCAGGATTACATGAGGACATGCTCTCCACCATGAACTATCATGAATCACTGCTTTCATTGGGAAGAAATTGTTCAGTAATATAAAGACTTTGATACAAAAATGACCATCACTGGCACAGAAATGTGTGAAATAAAGAGCTTGGTACAATTTCTAGATCCATTTGAAAATAATTATACTGAAAGTGACCTCAGAAATATTCTTCTGCATTATATGTACCAAGAACAATGTGACTGGTGATAGGGATGCCAGTGAAACTATGAAACCATTTAGGAAATGGAACAAGGCTTTGGTGAGCAGAAAATGCATGTGATTTCAAATACTATGAAGCTGTTTCTAAAGAATACTAGTTTTACAATATTTTTTCCCATTACATTTGGTATAAATCCAGAATGTGATATTATAGGACATCCCTTAAAGTTAATTTTGCTTGAAATAAGTATGCCAGTCTTATGATGTTAGATGCAGTGTCACTAGTGTTTCTATGAATAAATGTACCCCGTAGGAAAATGTACATACATTTTGAAAGAAAAATGAAAGAAAGGAAAGAAAATCTATGAAAGAAAAGAAATTCTATGAATAAATGTACCCCGTCGGAAAATGTACATACATTTTGAAAGAAAAATGAAAGAAAGAAAAGAAAATCAGTGAAATATTGGTGGGATGAATGGAAAAAGGAAGCAAGGACACAGAAGACAGAAACACACAGGATAATGATGAGATCCTAAGCTCTTGAGAAAAAGAGAAATCCTGAGGAGACCTAGTTTCCCCCATTCTATAAAGCTGAGGGTTCAAGGATGCCCTTCTTAGGTTTCAAGAATTAGGGAACATCCAGTATGTCTGGGTAACATTTGTCAGGATCTCAAGTTATTTTCCAAGATTGTGCCAACTTCTCCTTGACTCCCCACTTAAATCACCAACACTTCCAATTAGTTAAGCAAAAACCTAAGAGTCATTCTTATTTTGCCTTTCCCCTAACCTCCCATAACCAGCCCATCAACAATTCTGTAGTATTATTTCCAAAATAAACTTGGATATTATTTACTCCTCATCTGCTCACTGCCACCCTGATCTCAGACACCATCATTTCCTTCCTCGACAAACAGGAAATTCTAATCTCTTTCTAATCACCTTTTCTGATCTCTTACTTGCTAAATTCTTTTTTTTTTAATGGCATAGTGATAATTTAAAATAGTAAATAAAATAAACCTTCTTCCTTATTTAAAATCCTCTAGTGGGTTTCTCTAACTCTGAGGATAGAAAACAAATCCTGCAGTGATGGAGGGAATCTGGGCCCTCATACTTACTACCTATTCTCAGTAGATTCCAGCCAAACTGCTTGCCCTTCACCCTCTGAGGGCCAAGATAGCTCTTGCCTTAGAGCTTATTTCCTTGCTATGTCTTGGACACATCTTTCTTTCTTCTTCTTATCCTATTTGCATTTTCTCATTCTTCCATGTCATCTCCAATGTCCCTCCTTGTGGAGGTCTCTTCCTATCCAATCCAAACTTGTCACTACTTACCACATTCCTTTATTTCCTTCATAGCATTTCTTATGATCTATAACTTATTTGTGTACTATTTCCCTTCCTACCAGAGGTAGTAGGAACATGTGGCTTTTTCTCTGCTATATTCTCATTGCCAAGAATAGTGCATAGAACATACAGTATTAATATTACTTAGGTAAAAAATACTTATTTAGATGCTGCATTAGTCCGTTTCGCATTTCTATAATAATGAAATAGTAAAGGTAGGTTAACTTTATTTTTAAAAAGAGGTTTATTTAGCTCACCTCTTAGAGATGGAGAGTGCAAATAGCCTGATGCAGGCTCTGGCAGGGACACTATTGCCTGTGCCACCTCATGGTGATGGCAGTGGTGGGACATCATCAAACAGGAATCAAAGATCAGATCAGGGGTCAGGGTTGCTCTTACAACATCTAGACTTATATAAGAGCTCAGGAGTCCCACAAGAGCTACCTTAATCCCTTCAGAAGATACCTCCCCCAATGGCCTAAGGACCTCTAGACCAACCTCTTAAAGTTTCCGTCGCTTCCCATATCATCACATTGGGGACAAAACTTCTAATACATAAACCTCTGGAGAAACACTCAAACCATATCCAAACCATAGCAGATGTCCTCTGTCTTTTGGGAATCATTGGCTTACAGCTTCTCTCTGCCTGTGGCTTAAAGAAATCCACAAACCTTCCTATCACATATATTCACTTTCATACAGTTCTTTCCAGCTTCCCACACCCAGAACTCTTCCCACAAATCCATTTGTGCAAACAAGCATCAAGCAGGATGTGTGTGAACAATTTGTCTGGGTTTCCTAAAAGCCCAGGCATGGATGAGTCCCAGGAGAGGTATTGGTTAGGTTGAAGCTGGTTCTTGATGAATTCATCATTAAAGTCTGTGCCCATTAGTCATTCTTTATCTCCCCAATACCTTTCAAAAATGTGACGCATATCTTACAGGCTGCATTGTGTTTTTTTTTGTTGTTGTTGTTGTTTGTTATTGTTTTAAGTGCTGGGAGGTTGAATCCAGGGCCATGTGCATGCTAAACAAGCAGTTCATTCCTGAGCCTCATCCTTAGCCTTGTTTTTAAATATTATTTTTTTTAAATTTTGAGACAGGATTTTGCTAAGTTGTGTGGGCTGCCTCTGGTCTTGAACTCATGATCCTCCTTCCTTAGCCTCCTGAGTAGCTGGGATTACTGGTTTGTGTCACAGTGCCCAGCTGGACTGCCTTTCTTGAAATCAATCTTAATCAAAGAAGGATTAGGGGAACTGTACCTAAAGAATGGCAAATTTTGGCAGTTTTGTAATTCTGATAAAGTTTTGGTTTTGTCTCTGTATTTTCCCTTTGATAGTACTCTAAACAAAAACTTCATGTGAGCCTATTTGGGATCATCAGCAAAATCACTTTATAGTGGAGTACTATAGACTGTCCAGTTCCTTCACAGGCCTTTGTGCTCATGATGAATTGATACCAGGTGAAAGCTAAATGATATTCATTCCACCACTGTGAAAATGGAAGTTTTGCCATAGTTTTAACAGAGTTATGTTCTTCAACTTTGTTTCCAAGTATGTTTGCCTACATTACTCATGTATGGCAAGCTATCACAGAACCTTAACTTTTGCACTGACTCTTAGGAGGCTTAGGGTTCAGTAGGAGCCCTCAGAGACCCCTAGGAAAAGCTCAGTGGAGAACTTAGAGGTGGGGAAGCTAAGTGAGCAGAACTCTACTTTATGCCCCTTTCTTTTTCTATTTTGTACATCAGTCTTCTGCATAATTAGCCTGTTGACCAAAGGGCATTGCAAAACTTCTTTAAAACACACTGGGCTAGACCACTGCAGTTCTAGGTGAGAATTTTGAAATGTACAAGAATTTATAATGAAGAAAATTTGCTATGGTTTTATTATAGCCTTAATTTCAGAAGCAAAATAAAGGAAACTGGCTCAAATGCAGAACCATAAGCACAAGTAAATGTCCCTTGAAAGCAAAATAAAACAGATTTCAGCTCTAGCCTATGCAGTATGAGAGAGGGATGCTTCATCCCTCTCAAGTTACAAATAATGATGTGGATGATGCCAGGGTACCACAGTGGTACAGTGGCAGAGCCAAGACTAGAACCTAAGGTTCTTAATCTTGTTCTAGCATTTTTCCATTTTCTGCCTCTTCCTTGCACTCTTTTTTCTCAAAATTACCTTACTGAGAGATTTACGGCTTCTAGAGAAAAATGTGGGTTTTTTTTTTTCAGGTTTTTTAAGGAGCTTAATACAGAAATCAAAAGTGTTCTTTGAAGCAGTGTTGACACATTTGACAATCTCTTAATGTTATTTTCTGTCTGGCCGTAATTATTTTTCTCTATTTTATTATTCTTTTTGGCTGTAGCAAATTCCTTGGGTGTAAGTACTCTCTTTCTTCTGAGGATCTTTGGAGTTGAAATGTACTGCTTGTGTGACAGAGCTGGTTACAGAACAAAGCACTCTAATTATTACCACCTCTGGGGCCTGACTCTTGTTGCCTGCTTAGTATTTCTGAAGCTCTAGTCTGAAACATACCAATATGCTTATCTGGTATATATGTGTCCTCTGCAGCTACCACTGTTGCATCAGATCCCATCAGATCTCAGAAGCTAAGCAGGGTCGGGCCTGGTTAGTACTTGGATGGGGACTGCCTGGGAACACCAGGTGCTGTAGGCTTGGGAGAAGGACCCAGTAACCCACTCCCAAAAAACAACCAGCCATTGAAAACCCTGTAAATAGCAGAGAAGCACTACAATAGTGTTTCACCTATTGTACATAGGGTCGCTATAAGTTGGACACCCTGACTTGACAGCACTTAACAACATGTGTGGGCTGGGATTTAGCTCAGTTGGTAGAGCGCTGCACTGCAGTCTCTGAGGTCCCAAGTCCAATTCCCAGCACCGCAAAAATGGGAGAAGGACCTGGCAGCCCACTCCCAAGGCAATCCCGAAACAGTCAGCCATTGAAAACCCTATGAGGGTCTCTATGAGTCGGATACTGACTCGACAGCACCTAATAACAACAACAACATGTGTACTCCTTTGTGCCTATTCCGTTTAGCATGTTATCTTTGGTTTACAGCTAGAGAACTTATTATAAAGTCTAGTGGATGTGCTTCATGGTTGCTCATAAAAGTCACATTCTGTAGGTTTATTAGAACTGGGACACCTTTTCCCACAGTTTGCAAGATCTCTGTTAACCAGGTTAGCTGTTTGTTCTTTTAGTCCATGAATACTTTAGAAGTTTTTCCTTTTTATGTCTATAATCTTACAAATTTAGGAAAGATATTTTTCTGTTGAAGACTCTCACCATTCTCTTTAGTTATTTTACTTCTGCTTGCCTGTTTTTCCCTCCCTCCCTTCCTTCCAAACATACTCATTATCAGTGCTTTGTGGCAGTGTTTGATTACCATATAGCCAAAGGCTGAAGATTAGATTAAATAGCTTCAGATGCCATCTTTCATTTGTGTTGCTGAATGAAGCTTTGACTATGTTGTATGTAAAAGAAATAGTTTTAAAATATTCTGCTAAATTTTCTCTTTTCTGACTTTTTCTTTCTAGATTTAACCAAATTGAGTTTATGCCTAAAAAGTCCTACTACTCTTGCTGATTGAACTTCCGGGTTTAGAACTCTTCCATGGTTGCTGACATTACTGGGATGGAAGTTATTGTTCTGAGTCCTTCTGTGTGAGATTTCATGCTTCTATATACACAGAACCTCATTTTATTTTCCAAAATGCTATTGCTCTGAATTGTTACAACCCACGTGAAATCTTCCTAACTTCTAGGAAGCTAGCAGTCTTACCTACAGGAGACCAAACACAGACTTAATGGGCTTGCTTCTCTCATGTAGGTCACAGACAAAAATAAACAACTTGGTGCTTTTTGTCTTGATGTAGAAAGTAGGTTACAGTGGTTCCATGGAGAATATCTTCTCATTTCACTGTGTTACAGAGATGCTACTAGACGTGTTCATGTTAAGTTGGCTGTTGTAGTTCAGGCACTTGTTATCTCTGAACACTTCACTACTAAATATAGTATGACAATCATACTTGAAGATTTATTTTATTTAGTATATACATATGCAAGAACTATCAAGAGATTAAATATGAAGCTGCATCCCTCTCTCCTATGGTAACTGATGTTAGTATCCAGGGATGTATGTTTCCAAAGAGATTTAAACATTAGAGGCACATATGGAGAGTTTTAAAAATCCTATCACACTCTGCATATTATTTTACAATAATCTATTACCATTTAAAATTGCAACATAACATCTTTCCAGGTTGATAGACATATGTTATACTCCTTTTAATAGCTGCAAAATATTCTACAGTCTGTATATGCCATAATTTATTTTGCTATTGCCCTGTTGATGAACATTAAGGTTGTTTCTAATTTTTCACCACTAAAATGTTGTTTTACAACATTACAATGTTATATCATGCATATTCTCAGAGTCGTACTTTCATTGTTGTAGGATAAATACACCAAAGTACAATTGCTTGGCCCAGGTATATCTCTTTCTTATTGTAACAGATATTGCCCCATACTTTGCAAAAGGTCATAGTTAGAACATTTCTGTCAGCATTGTAGGTGTTCATTTTTCTACATCCTTGTAAACACTGCATATTTTTACTCTTTTAATTGTAGGCCAAACTAATGTTTAGAAAACAGTATTATGGTTAAATTTCTCAGTATCATGGTTTAATTTCTATTTCCTTTTGTCCCCTGATAAGGTCAATGTCTTCTTTTGGTTGGTTGGTTTAATTTTTATGGTCATTTGGATTTCCTTTCCTGTGACTATCCTGTTAATAGCCTTTCCCTACTCTTATTTTGAGCTGTGTATTTTTTCAACTTGTAGTGCTTTATATTTTAGAACTAGTAATCTTATATGTGTAATATTTTAAAAATAAACTTTTAATTTCAGTTTTAGATTTACAGAGCAATTATGAAGCTAGCACAGAGAGTTCCTGTAACAGCCCCTTCCTCCTTGCCCCCCACTCATGCAGTTTCTCCTATTATTAACATCTTATACTTGCATGCATGGTACATTTGTCATAATTAGTGAACCAATACAATATATTATAATTAAGGCCCATACTTTGCTGAGATATTCTTAGTTCTTTTCTTAATGTGTTTTCTTTGTTCCATGATACTACCCAGGAAGCCACATTATATTTCATTGTTGTTTGTCTTCAGTCTCCTCTGTGCTGTGACACTTACTCAGACTTTCCTTGTTTTTGATGACTGTAACAGTTTTAAAGAGCACTCATCAGGTATTTTACAGAATGCCCTCAGATTGGGATTTGCCTGTGTTTTTTCTCATGATTAGACTGAGTTTATAGGTATTTGGTAGGAAAATCACTGAGGTATCATGCTAATTTCATTACATACTGTCAAAGTTAACATTCTATCAACATGACTTTTCATCATTGGTGGTGATTTTAGCCACTTGGCTGAGGTCATGCTTGTTGTTTCTCCACTATAAGTTACTCTTCCCTGCACATCTTTTCCACACTGTCTCTGGAAGAAAGTTTCTACGTTTACCTGAAGCAGAGAGTGAGAGATTATGCTCAACCTCTTTTGAAGGTACAGTATTGCCATAAATTATTTGTACCTATTCTGCCAGGGAAGTTAGTCTCTCTTCTCCTATTTGTGTACTAATTCAATCACTTATTTATGTCAGTTTATACCCATGGGTGTTAATTTTAGATTTTGGGTCATAATCTGATATTATTCTTTTTATTTTGTTTCCCAAATATTCCCATTATCCATTAGTAGGACTTTTTAGTTGGCTTTGTGTCCCTTTGACAGACTCATCATTGTGATTGCCTTTCTCTTCCTCCTCCTCCTTTCTCTTTCCTCTTCTTTCCTTTTCTTGTCTTTGTTTTCTTTTCTTTCTTTCTTCTTTTTCATTTCCTTGTATTCTGGGACTATGAGATGCCCCAGGCTCATCTTATATATTTCCTGCTCCAGTTCTAAAATCAGCCATTTCTCTTAGGAATTCTGGTTCCTTTCATTGGACAATATGTTAGAAAAAAATCTGGACACTCTCGGTATGCTTGTTGTTATGGGAATATTATTGATTCAAGGTTCTCTCAGCTGATAGAACAAGGAAATGCATGTGCATATACATCTGTCAGTACATTTTCTATATGTAATCACCTGTGCCTATATTATGCTGAACGTGAGTCATACTCATGTCTCCAATTGTAGTCCATTGTCACATGGATAATTATTGTCTCTTCTTGCTTATCTTTAACCTCCCACTTTAATAATGAGAACCATGGCTTTCTCAAACTGTCATTCATTTTATTAATTTTACATTTTTATAATTGTTTCATTATGCACAGTGGTATCAGAATTTCTAACCCATACTCCCAGGGGAGGTAACTTTATTAACAGGAGTCTAGTACTTATGACAGTTTTTTTCACTTTAGTATTTCAGATTCCACTCCTTTACACAGTTATTCATTTACTTTTGCCCCTACTCCCTTCTATGAAATTGTTTTATGCATTTTTAATAGTTAAGTTGTTTTGTTACATTTTGCATTCCTTCATGGAATCCTCTGAGCTCCTAAATTATGGTTTTGAAATTTTATAACTTAAGTTTCACTCTATGTGCTACAAAGGACCATAAGTTTTGGAAATTTTATGGTGTCATGTATCCACCATTTAAGTAATACACAGAATTATTTTAAAGGCATAAAATAGCCCACACACTTCACTTTTTCAATTGTTTCCTCCCCTACAACCAGTGACTTTTTTACCATATCACTAGTTTTGCCTTTTACAGAATGTGATATAATTGGAATCATAGAGTAAGTATTTGTTGCAGATTGGTTTCTTTTACTTTGCACAATGTATGTAAGATCAACATATATCTTTTTCATTATTTTATTGTTCATGTTCTTTTTATCAATACGTAATATTCCACTATATGAATGTGTCACAATTTTCTTACCTATTCAATTATTGAAGGATTTCTTGGTTGCTTCCAATATTTACTGATTATAAATACAACTGCTATAATATTCATACACAGATAAATACCTGGGAGTGTAATTATTGAACCATATACTAAGGCTGTTTAACTTTGTAAAAAGCTGCTAAAATGTTTTCTGAAATGGTTGAATCCATCATCAATGAATGAGAGTTGTTTTTGTTTTGCATTCTTGAAAGCAATTGGTGGTTACTTTTTAGATTATAACTATTCCAGTAGAGGTATAGTGAGACCTTGTTTCAATTTGCATTTCCTTAATGGCTAATTATGCTAAGCATCTTTTTATAGATTTATTTGCAATTTTTGTAATATCATCTTTGGTGAGGTCTCTATTCAGACCTTTTGCCCATTTTTTCAGTTAATTTGGTTTCCTACTGCTGATTTTTAAGGATTCTTTATGTTTTTTTGGATAGAAGTCTTTTATTGGATAGGTATTTTGAAAAATTTCCCTCTCAGTGTGGTATGTCATTTTGATCTCTTCACAGTGTCTTTTGCAGGGCAAAAGTTTTAAATTTTAACTAATTCTAACTTCTGTATTTCTCCTTTCATGACTTCTTCTGGTGTTGTAAATAATTCATCATTAAGACCAAAAAGACAGATATTTTCCTATGGGTTTTAGCTTTGCATTTTACATTTAAGTCTGTGGTCCAAATTTTAATTAATGTTTATGAAGACTGTATTTAAATCTAGGTTTTTTAGTACTTTTCTCTTTTCTTTTCCTTTACTTTCCTCCCTTCCTCCTTCTTTCTCTTCCTCCTTCACTCCTTTCCTCTCTTTCTCTCTTTCCCTCCCTCCCTCCCTTCCTTCCTTAGTTCCTTCTTTCCTTTTATTTCCTTCATTCTCTCTTTCTCTTTCTTTCTTCCTTTCCTTTCCTTTTTTTCTTTTCTTTCTTTTTCTTTCTTTCTGTTAACTTCCAATTGTTCCTGCACCATTTATTGAAAAGCCTATCCTTTTTTTTCACGGAATTGTCCTTCTTCTTCATGAAGATTAGATGGTTATATTTGCATGAGGTTATTTCTTCACTCTTTTCTGTTCCAAACTCTATTATTTTGCCAATACCACATTGTCATGATCACTATACTAAGCTTCAAAATTGGGCAGCATTAATCCTCTAACTTTTTTCTTCTTGTGTATTGTCTTGGCAATTCTGGGCCTTTTACCTTTCTGTATATACTTTAAGATCAGTTTTTCAATATCTATGAAATAGCTTGCTGGAATTTCGATTGTGGTTGCATTGAAACTATAGTCCAAGTTTTAAAGGATTTCTGTTTTTAATTCCTATATTTCTGTTTACTAATTTTCTAATCTTGGAAAATGTTTTAACTTCTTTGATGTTTAGTTTCTTCCTACGAAAAGGTTATGACAATATTGTACCTTTGTCAAAGGGTCCCTGTAAAATATAATTATATGGATTATATATATTATACACACACACACGCACACACACGCACAGGAAGTGGTTGCTATTATGTTTGTCTTTTATGGAGGAAGCTACTGTTTTTTTTAATTCTGTGAAGCAATGAGAATTCACAATCCAGCTTTGTGACATACCTGAGGAACAATATACAAGAATATAACTTCACTTATGAATTGTTTTCCTCTGCAAGCAGAGAAATATCTTTAACATATTCTGTATTGACCCATATTTAATCACTTTAATAAATAATTAATCCTCTTCTATTACTCCTGACCCAAACAATATAAATGGTATTAAATTTTAGTTGCAGGAAAATTAGAGACAGGGTGTGTACACTTTCTTCAGACATGAACAAAATGTGATTGTGAGTTGAAAAGTTGATTGCCTAAATGCTTTACAGCAATTACAAGTTAATGCAAGGAATGTTATTATGGAGTTACTAGTACAAGAAAGAGAATTCTTACAGTGCTGTTATTTCATTATTGGCATTCTAGTGGGGTTTGTAGTTCAGCCTGCACAGTTGGCTACAGGGAAGAAATTGCTGACTGCTATATGTCTTTGTCACAGTAGGTATTTTGTATTTCTCAGATTTACATCACAAATTAAAAACGTTGTGACTAGAAATAGTTAGGGTTCTTTTGAGAAGAGGGTTTAATTGGGAATGTGCTCTTGGAATTTCTGAATTTGAAGTAGAATGATTTGAAAGCACACCAAGTATTCAGAAAGTAATTTGTGCCAACTATGTAAAACCAGCATGAGTCCTGGGCTAGAGTTTGAGCCCTTTGGATGCTAGGAGTTTATTGTTTCCCTTGTCTTAAATAGTTTAACCTTTCTTGGTTCCTTTAGATGTAAAACAGCAATCATACTTTCCATTATTTAGCTCACAGAATGTTGCAAGAATAGAATCATGTGGATCTAAGATTCTTCATTTGTTTTCCATTACTTATAGGCCGAAATCCAAATTCCTTAGCAATCTCATAGTGGCTGAAAGTACAGGTTTTGGAGTCAGATAGATGCTGTGAGCCCAGATTCTGCCTCTACCATCCATAGCCATGGTTTTGGACAGTTTACTTGAACTTGCAAAATTTCAGTTTCTTCATCTGGAAGATGGAGATGGTGATAGTTCCTTCCTCATAAAAGTTGATGTAAGAGTAATATTGGGAGCTGGGTGTGGTGGCGCATGCCTATAATCCTAGCGGCTTGGGAGGCGGAGGCAGGAGGATCACAAGTTTGAGACCAGAGGCAGTCTGTGTAACGTAGTGAGACCCTGTCTCAAAAAGTTAAAAAAGTGGGCTGGGGGCGCAGCTCACTGGTCCAGCACTTGCAGAGCATGCAAGCGTGAGGCCCTGGGTTCAACCCCCAGTACCCCCCCCCCCACACACACACAAAGGAGTAATATTGGGCAATGTCTGTACAAGTACATGCATAGCACTTGGTGCATTTTATATGTTCAGTATTAGATGATAGCTATTGATATCCATGTTTCAATGGCATATGAGGCTTCTTCTATCTGTTTTTTACAACCTCATCTGTCGTCCTTTCCCTAATAAATTCACCCTTTGTTTATCCTGCATATACTCCTTTATTACAATGTACCTCACTTATCCCTGGCTTTCATCTACCATTAGACTATTTCTCTTAAATGCCACAAATGTTAATTTATTCAAAGTTGGATTCTTTTTCGCTCATGCATTGCTGTTGTTAGGTGCCATTGAGTTTGTGTCTGTCTCATAGTGACTCTATGTAAAACAAGAGAAACAGTATTGTTAGTGCTTTTCTGCTATTCGTAGGGTTTTCAATGGCTGATTGATTTTGGGAGTGGGTTGCCAGGTCCTTCTCCCAAGCCTACAGCACCTGGTGTTCCATCCAAGTACTAACCAGGCCCAATCCTGCTTTACTTCCTAGATCTGACATGATCAGACACCACAGTGGTATGGCTGCAGGCTACAGTAATATAAGGATGATCATCAATGTATTAAAATTTGTCAGATAAATATGTTTTTGGTACTGTAATGAATAAATGAATGAAAATTCCTGTGTTTATAAGGCATATCATACTGATGGTCAGCAGACCAAATTAAGTGCATAGATTTATTTTGTATGGTCTCTCGATGTTAAATCAGAAGTTTTAACAAAAGTCTGAATTTCTGGCTTTCCATGATAAGGTTGGAGATCTAGCAAAACTAAACCTCCATCACTGGACAGAAATAGTTGGCACTCTCCAATTAGATCTGTACACCACTCGAATGATAAGTGTGTAGATACTCTGCACTAGTGGTTCTTAATGGGGCCAATAGTATTCAGTTTGTGCTTTTCTTCAGCAAAAGATAATTTGGTAAATGCAGCACATGGAATAACACTGTTCTTTACTAATTCATATGTAGGTGGGGTATAACTGATCTACCTGAAGAAGCAAAAAGCATACATCCATGCCACATCCCAGTTTGCCTAACCAAATATTCCTAAACATTTTTGATCATAGTGAAGTCTTTATCTCTATTGCTATATGTAGTCTGGCTACTGAATATCCTATTCAAAATTGCTATTGCTAGACAGGCATGGTGGCTCACGCCTGTAATCCCAGTGGCTTGGGAGGCGGAGCCAGGAGGATCATAAATTCGAGACCAGAGGAAATCTGCGTAACTTCACGAGACTCTGTCTCAAAAAATAAAGAAAAAAAAGGGGGGGGCTGGGGGTGCAGCTCAGTGGTCCAGCACTTGCAAAGCATGCAAGTGTGAGGCCCTGGGTTCGACCCCTAGTACCAAAAATAATAATAATAAGAAGAAATAAATAAATAAAATAAAAGTAAAAATAAAAATAAACTCCTATTGCTGATGTTATTCTGTGCTCTTCCGAGAAGAATTAGGAGTTTATGAAGATGGCAGGTGCAGTGGGACACGCCTATAATCCCAGCAATTTGGGAGGCGGAGGCCAGAGGATTGCAAGTTTGAGACCAGAGGCAGTCTAAGGAATTTAGCAAGACCCTATCTCAAAAAAAGTAAAAAATGGGCTGAGGGTGCAGCTCAGTGGTATAGCACTTGTAAAGCATGCAAGCACGATGCCCTGGGTTTGGCCCCCAGTACTGCAAAAAAAAAAAAAAAAAAAAGTTTATGAAGATGAATTTGAGTTAATTTCATTATTTTGATCAATGTGGAAATCTCAATTGACTTTATTATATTCTGTTTTGAACTTGAATTGTGCACTTTTTATTGTTTACATTGACTAAATTGAGCATAAAATTGCCAAATCATTTTACTCCATGTCTTACAGACACAGCATAAAAGGCAGATTAATAAAGTAATTGTATTTTTTTTCTCTGGGCATAGAATGTGGGAATTTGAAGTTCTTATCAGACTTTGACACCTGTAAATGTTAAATTATACCAGATTGACACTTCCTAGTTTTACTTGTTACTGAATGCATTTTCTTTGTCTGAAGCTCTAACTGATCTTGTGACGATATCTCTTTGGAAAGAGATACGGTGAAAATGCAGCAGGAAAATATTTTAAATTTTATTTGAGAAAATTTTGTATTATTTAGCTTAAGTACAGGAATCAGCAGGATTTGTGTGAGACTTTGCAACTGTCCATCCCTCTTTTAAAATAGACCACATCTGATATACCTCCATGAGATGTGTACTAATTGCCTCTTGCTGTTTGCTAGTTATCGTGGTATCATCTAATCTTTTCCAGTCAGACATTCAAAAGGAGACTCATTTCTGAGAGGTAGTATGATTCAGATTATGAATGGTCTCTAAAGTCTGACTCTCTGGTGCTGCTCACTTATTTATCAGATTTTTGGGAATATCAGTCAATATTGCAGTATTAGAGTTTCAGTAAGGGATAATTGTTTACTCCCCCCCCTCCAAAATAATGATACTGTAACAACTTAAAAATAAATTGCTGTAAAAGAAAACAACATGATTGGATAAGTACAGTAAGAAATAATTAAATGTGTATATAGATAATATTATAAGAGAATATAATAACAGAGTGACTCAATTTTTATCCCCACATGACTCAACCACAGTCATGATCTTTCTTACATAAGCAGTTAACATTCACATAGTCTTTACTTCTTGCCTGACTTGTGAAATGGACTTGCTGGGTTAACTTAAACTCCATCCAGGTGGGAATAATGTTCCTCAGGAGTGTACTTTCTATTTGTAGCTAAAATCTTCTATGTGATGCATTCTTCAGCATCCTCCCTCACTCTAATACCCTGACTCAGTTGAATTTGTTCCTTTGCTGGTGATACCCCTTAACTTTTCTTAAAGAATCTATGACCTAAAACTATATTTTTCATTTTCATATGGGCTTAATCCTGAGTGCCTTAAGGGTTGGATATAAATTTTTCATCCTTTTTTTCTCCAGGGCAGCAAGAGTACCTGGTTCCCAGTTGCCTGCTTGATATATAATTACTGAATGGATGAACCTACCCATTAACAATAGTGGTTTGATAACTGTTTACTTTAATAAGCCTAAATTACTTCAACTCTATGGTCCTTAGACTTTTCCATCTGCAAAATGAGGATTTGAACTGACTAGAAACAAATTTTCCTTTATAGCTATAAATTTTGACTCTATGATTTTATGTATTGTGAAACACAGAAAATATACATAACCTAAAGTATTTATAGGCCCTTTGTTTGGATGATGTGGAAAAAAAGAAAGAGCTTCAGTTTGAATTATTGAAATATTATCGTTTAATTTTTATCTTTTGGTCAATTTATATTTATTTGTACTTTAAAAAGCGTTACTAAATTATGAAAAGCAATTAGATAATCAGATATTTGTGGGGTATTCTTTAGGAGGTATGTTTGGCAGGATGGCCGCTGATGATTGTAGCAAGAAAATGATCAAGGACTTAAATAATTTACTTACACAAAATTAAAAAAATGAAAAGAATTGAAAAATAAAACATACTAGCTGTTTTAATATCCCACAAACATCAACCATGCCTGTTTGCATATAACTATTATCCTAAGTAAAAATTCATGCTTTTGGTAGAAATTTTAATATTTGAAAGTATCACCCAGAGTTTTGATATATTAGAAATTCCAGGTAGACAGAGGGTTTGCACATATGGAATTGACCTTCTGTTAATACCAGATGACCTCTTATTATGATAAGACTACTGACTCCATTCTTTTACAGATGCTAAGGAGTGACCAGGAAGGTGTATGAGGTTTTTCTCTTCCATTAGCTCCTTAAAGGTGCTGAAAGCCTTCTTTCTCCTCTTCCTAGGCCTAACTTGCCTTCGGGAACTCAAAGCTACAGGGCCTGTTTAGCTGGTGCTATTTATAAGTGCTAACCAAAGTTTAGATTCCAATTGCTTATGTATCTGAACTGTTATTGAGAAAGCACCTTTGAAATATTTAGTGATACCTATTCTTGTTGTTGTTGTTATTGTTTTTAGGTGCCGTCAAGTCAGATCCGAATTATAGTGATCCTATGTACAGCAGAATGAAACACTCCCCAATACTGTGCCAGGTACACCATCTCATTTATGTTTAAGACCATTGTTACAGCCACTGTGTCAATCCATCTAGTGGAGGGTTTTCCTTTTTCTTATTGACGTGCCACTCTCCTAAACATGATATCCTTCTCCAAGGATTGGTCCCTCCTGACTACATTTCCAAAATACATAAGACACAGCCATCCTTGTTTCCAAGGCACACTCTGGTTGCACTTCTTCTAGGACAGATCTGTTGGTTCTTCTGGCAGTCCATGGTGTGTTCAATATTTATCTCTAGCACCATGCTTCAAAAGCTTCAATTCTTCTCCTGTCTCCTTTGCTCAGTGTCCAGCTTTCACAACCATATGATGCAAATGAAAATACCATGGCATGAGTCAGGTGCACCTTCATCTTCAATGTGACATCTTTACTTTTCAATATTTTAAAGAGATATTTTTCCACAGCTTTTCCCAAAGCAATGTGTCTTTTGATTTCTTGACTACTGCTTTCATGGGTCTTGATTGTAGAACCAAGGAAAGCAAAATTTTGGACAACCTCAATCTTTTCTCCATTTATTGTGAAATTGTATACTGACCCAGTTGTAACGATTTTTGTTTTGTTGATGTTTAGTCACAACCCATATTGAAGGCTATGATCTTTGATCCTCATCAGTAAATGTTTTAAATCCTCTTCACTTTCAGCAAGCAGAGTTGTGTCATCTGCATAACACAGGTTGTTAGTGAATCTTCCTCCAATCAGGATGCCACATTGTTCTTCATAAAGTCTAACTTCTCAGATTATTTACTCAGTATAGGGATTGAAGAGATATGGTTAAAAGATACAGCCCTGAGACATACCTTTCTTGATTTTAAACCAAACAGTGTTTCCTTGTTCTGTTTGAATGACTGCCTCCTCGTCTGTGTACAGATTCCTCAAGAGTACAACTAGATGCTCTGGTATTCTCATTCTTCACAGTGTTATCCATAATTTGTTATGATCCACACAAGCATTTATATTTGAGACTCTTCCTTGTTCTTCCTTATCTTCCTTTTTCACATCCTTATCTTTCTTTCATTTTCACCTTGTGTTTGTCTTCTTTTGCCATGACCCTCATTTGTTTGTTTATGTATAAACATATTCTGGACACTATTTCTATGCCAGTGGATTCTGGAGACAGAGATGGAAAGAGAAAGATATCCTCCTCACCCTCTAAAACTTACTGCCTAGTTTCATTTTCTGGGGTCCTGTGTCATTGTAAAATTTGTCCTTTATTAGTTGTAGTCTCTGGGTGTGCAATTAAATTTTGAATTCTTAACCTTTGACTCTTAGCTTTAAATAATTGATTCCTAAATTATGTTAGATATCTGTGAAAGTCAATTTGAATTTGTTTTTGGCTATTAGTTAATAAATGTAGCCACTTAATATGAGTTTGTCTTTCACTTTGTGTTTGTTTTTCAAAAAGAAATTTAAGACTAGAATAATACCTTTGCAGCTTTATACTTTCTGATAGCTATGATCCTAATCTATTCTGATTATTGCACTTGGAAGTAGATGTAGAAAAGATTTTTAAAATTTAGGTTACACGTCTGACTCTTCCCTCAACTAAATTCTGTTGAAATCCTCAGAAGAGGTTATATAATTCTGGCTTTCATTTTTTTCTCTTTTTTTCTTTTTCTTTTTCTTTCTTTTTTTTTTTTTTTTAATTTTTTAAATGATGGTAGTTAGGGGTTGAGCCTAGGGCCTTGTGCTTGCAGGCTTTGTAAGTGCTGTACCACTGAGCTACACCGCTTGTCTTTTTACTTTTTTCTTGAGTCAGGCTCTCCCTAAATTACACAGGCTGAATCTGGTCTCAAACTTGCAATCTTCCTGTCTCCACCTCCCAACTTCCTGGGATCACAGGTATGAGCCACCACGCATAGCTTCTTTTTCTTTTTTCTTAACAGTGTGGTTGTGGGAGACAAAACCTCAGGTATTCATTTGAAATCCATGGGAGAGATGGTAGTGAAATTATTATATGCTTCCAGAGTTGAGAGTGAAGAAGCAACTTGTAGTTATTGATATATATATAAGTCAAAGGATGAAAACATTAGAAAACTGCCATTGTAAGAAGCCATAAGAGTCAGTGTATTTGAGCTAAAGAAGAATGTGGGTTAAATAGAACTTATTAAAATTTCACTTTGATAGTACTTGTCAGAAGCAATGAAAGTGAATCTTTTGATTCTTTATTACTTCGTAGTTTCCCTTTTTCTCCTCAACTTGTTGGCTTAAAGAAACCATCATTTTGTTTTATTTCCTAATCCTCTGGGCTAACTGCATTCTGCTAGGAGGTTCTTTTGATCCACATGAAGTTATCTGGGATCTCAGCTATTGTGAAGCTCAACTGGTTCAGGGCGTACAAGACAGAATACTTGCATGTTGTTGTTCTTAGGTGCCCTCGAGTCGCCATCTGACTCATAGCGACCCTCACAGGGTTTTCAATGGCTGTTTCAGGATTGCCTTGGGAGTGGGCTGCCAGGTCCTTCTCCCAGTTTTGCGGTGCTGGGAATTGAACTCAGGATCTCAGAGACTGCAGTGCAGCGCTCTACCAACTGAGCATACTTGCATAGTGAACAGTTAATACTGACTGTCAGGTTGTAGCTTACATGGGGACCTTGATTCTCCTAGCACATTTCTATGCTTCTCCTTATTGCTGCTTAGGTGTCCCCATGTCATGGAGGCTAAATTTCAAAATGCAGGATGTAGAAGCTGCCAGTTTTCTTAAAGGCTAAGTTTAAAACTGGCACAACTTCATTTCTGGCATCTTCTTATTGGTCAAAGCAATTATAGGACCAACTTACATTTAAGATACTAGAAAAATAGACTCCACTTTTCAGTGGGGTAGTGGTAAAGAATTTACATTTATTTCTAATTTGCTATAGTAAAATTATTTGTGACTAATCAGTGTAAAAGCTAGTATTTGAGAAAAAGATAGGGGCATTAAATTAATAGGAATTTGAGTATAAAGTTTCTCCTGAGTGCATGGAGAAATCGGCCACATGGTGATTACATTCAGGTGGGCTCAAGGAAAGGTTACAATAGACCAATGACTTTCAAATTTGAGTATTCATCAGAATTACTGGGAGGACTTGTTAAAATACAGTGTGATAGGAACTCCTCTCAGTTTCTGATTGAGGAAGCTTCAGGTAAGGCCTGGAATTTATATTTCTAAGAAATCTCAAGATTATGATGATGCTACTGGTCTTGGAAACCATACTTTTAGAACAATTGTACAGCAAGAAAATATAAAACATAAGAAGAGGAGTGGGGAAAGTATTATTTATCTTCCAATGATATTTTTAAAAGCATAGAATTAGTTGTTTGAATTTTAGTTTCAGGCCCCAATAAACCCATTAACATAGGGCCTTTGTATTTATCAGGGTAATTAATTGGAATATTGCAACATAAGCCCTGACATAGCATTAGCTTAACATTGCAAATATTTCTTCTCACTCACACAAAGTTCAACGTGAGTCAGTAGCTTTCTTCTCTATGGTACTACATCATCTGAAACTTATGAACTTCAGTGTTGCTGAGGCAGGGGAAGAAAAGAGAAGAGAAAAATGAACAAGACACACCAGTTCTTATCTGCCTCAGACTGTAAGTGACATCTGTTACTGTTTCTCAGATTCCTTTGGTCAGAGTTAGACATATGACCTCAAAGTGCAAAGGAAGCTAGAAACTGTAGGGGAGCGTATGTATATTTAGTAAGCTCTAACTATTTGGTTCAGTTGGTAGAGCGCTGCTCAGCTCTCTTTGAGGATCTGGGTTTGATCCCCAGCACTGCCAAAATGGGAAAAGATTGTGGCAATCCACCCCCAAAGCAATCCTAAAATAATCAGCCATTGAAAAGTCTATGAGGGTCACTGTGAGTCGGACACAACTCCACAGTACCTAACAACAACAAATGCCTACCACAGTACCCAACTAACTTATGGTGCCATGTATTCTGTGGTGAGGCACAGCTGGAAGTAGAAAGTGTTTCATGAGCCCTTAGAACTATATGTATAGTTATGCTCATCATTATACCAAGATTATTGTTATGATTTTAAAATATTTAGTATCTTCTAAGAGGGATTTCTCCCATGTGTCTGTCAGTTTGTCATACTGTGGGGGCTTGTATGTTCTAGGAGGCTGAAAACTATGCTACTAGTATTTCAGATACCAGCAGGGCCACCCATGGTGTGGATAGATTTCAGATGATCTTCCAGACTAAGACAGACTAGGGAGAAGGACTCGGCAACCCACTCTTGAAACAATTAGCAACTGAAAATCCTATGGATACCACAGAAGCCCCTCAAATATTGTGCCAAAAAATGAGCTCCTCCAGGCTGGAAAGCATTCAAGAAATGACTGGAGAAGAGATGCCTCCTCAATGTAGAGCTGACCTTAATGATGGAAATGGAGTAAAGTTCTTGGGACCTTTGATTGCTGATGTGGCAGAAATCAAAGTGAGAACACAGTGGTTGCAACATTGGGTTTGAACATAAAAAGATTGTGTGCATGGCAAAGTGTTGGGTAGTGTTTTGTTCTGTTGGACATAGGATTACTATGAGTTGGACCCCACTTGACAGCACTTAACAACAACATATGCAGATACTATGTCATTTTATATAAGAGACTAGAGTATCTGTGGATTTTGGTAACTTGGGGAGTGGACATCCTGAAACTAATCTTCACAAATACCAGAGAAAAACTGTATGCTTTTTCCCCCTATTATTCATTTTGGATTACTTACTGTAAATACTAACTACGAGTCTGGTGTGTTAACTAGTCATAACATTTGAAGAGATTAGACCTTGGAATAGTTTCCTGGAAAGTAAGTAGAATTAAAGTAGGGTTGACCTTGATATCCCTTGACCTTGGACTCAACCTTGCAAGTAAACTCAGATTTGAGTGATTTATGTTTTTATTCCTAATTTTTATGTGGCATTAAACAGAGTGCCTAAAGGTATTAGTATCTCAAAAGAAAATCCACAGTGTCTTTTCCACATTATAAATAATTTGATGAGCCCTTGTTATCAGGTCCTTTCAGTTGTTCTGTTAAAGACTGATTAAATAAGATACTATCCCTTTTTCTTTGCTGATTTTGCCAGCAACATAATTTTTTAGGTATTCATTGAAGTGATTACTTATACTTCTAGAGGCCAGACAGCCTGTGTTGATTAGCAACAGGGCAGTATCAGGACTTAAAACCATCTTGTGGGCATTTTTGAAAACCAAAGAATGAAATTCATTTTTATCCCATCCATATAAATCCTATCATTATCTTAGTATCAGAAAATGTGGTACAGAAAATTGTCAGTGAGAAACAAAACATAATTTGCGTTCAATTTCATCAGATTCCTTCTTACTGCTGGACATTTTTTTGTATATATTTTTTATTTGTTTGTTTTTTTGAGACAGTCTTTCTATGTAGCTCATGCTGGTCTCAAAGTTGAATTCCTTTTGCCTTAGCCTTCTGAGTACTGGGTTACAGGCATGTGCCACCATGCTTGCTTTGGATTTTCTTTTAATGGTGCCTCCATAAAAATTGATACTGGTGAGCAGTATTACTGGCCAATAGAGACTCTTTGGTCATGGGAAATCAGCTCTTGATTTTTCTCTGCTCATGAGAAGACATGATTTGGCAGATAAAACTTCAGGAACATGCTGTGTACCTAGTTGCATCATCTTTGAGCCAGATTTCCATGTCAATTTTGTGTCTTGAATTCTGCAGGTTCTGATATGTTGGAATAATGTGATGATGAGATATTTTTTGTAGAAACAGGTTTGACTTGTAGCAGTCTCCTGACTTTGGTAAACTAAAATACCGTATGTCATGATTATTAGAAAGCTTCTGAGTTATGTACTTTGATGCCTAACAGTTGTCTCAGTTTATACTTAAAATGTTCATAAGATTTTCTCCCCAGGATTGTTAGTAGTTACTAGACAGACAACTTCAAGTGAATAAGTGACAGATTAGCATTATTCTTCCTACCGAGTAGATGAAGAAACTGAGACAATTTCCTGATGAGTCATGGGCAGAGTTAGGATGAAACTTCAGTTTATGTGCTTAGGCCAGAGCACCTTGGGTAACTCTGAAGTTACAGTTCTGGAGGTAGGAATATTTTCTTAGCTTCATATTTGCTAGAATAATAGAAGTATGTACAGTTATAAAAACTGGAGGCTATTTATGTCATGTTATCTGGTCCATCATGGAAGTATGGACACAATACTGTGCCTGGGCTGGGTGAAGAAATGCTTAACTTTCTTCAGAGGCTGAAGGACAGAATGGAAAGAACAAGAAGTTGGAGTTGGAAAAAATGGTTTGCAGTGAAAACTGAGTGACCTAGGACATTTCACTTAACCTATTAAGAACTTCAGTGTCTACTTATAAAGTGTGAGGCATCAGAATAGAAATTCTCTTGATGTTGTTAGGTGCTGTTGAGTTGGGTCTGACTCATAGTGACCCTCTGTACAACAGAACGAAACACTCCCCAATACTGCCATGCCTGGTGCTGTATCAGTGCTTCTTTGCTATTCATAGTGTTTTCAATGGCTGATTGGTTTCAGGATTGTTTCAGGAGTGGGCTCCCAGGTCCTTCTCCCATTTTTTGTGGTACTGGGGATCAAACACAGGGCCTCAGAGCACACAGAGCAAGCACTCTACTAAT
Source organism: Pedetes capensis (assembly GCA_007922755.1). Classification (NCBI taxonomy): domain Eukaryota; kingdom Metazoa; phylum Chordata; class Mammalia; order Rodentia; family Pedetidae; genus Pedetes; species Pedetes capensis. The sequence continues at coordinate 47,105 of VMDO01007418.1, forward strand.
TGAGCTAAACCCCAGCACAGAAATTCTCTTATAAGGTCCAATTTCTATGGCAGAATTTTTAAACTTTTATATTTGTGTCTGGAAGGGTCCTCCTTAGGAGAATTTTTATCCAAGCAAAATTTGCATTCTTGCTAGGTGTAGTGGCACACATCTGTGACGCCAGCACTCAGGAGAATAAGGCAGGAGAATTGATAGGAGCTCAGGACCAGCCTGGGTTACACAGTGAATCACTAGCCAGCCTGGGCTATTTTTAGTGAGAGCTTTTCTGAAAAAATTTGTTTCTTCTAATTCTTTTAAATATTTATTTCTTCATGTCAAATGTTACAAGAGATGGCTTCAGTGGCTCTGACTTGGCATATGTAATCTTTTCTCTGTCATTGGCTATCCTGATGAACACAGAAGGGAACTGAGGAATGAGGTATAGGAGGAGGCTATGTATAGAGAGCAGGCACAAACTTGTAAGGCAAGGATCTCTCTATAACCCATTCTTTTCAGAGCTGGAAGCTGAACTCTAAACTACCTCTTCCTAACCTAAAGTGCCTTATGAATAGATAGAAGAAATTTTCTGCATGCAGAGTGTGTTTACTAGGCTATTTTTGCTGGCAGCTCTTGTATCCAGTCCCATCTTCATATACTTGCTAAGTTTGTCATGGAAAGAGTCTAGGAGAATTTACTTTTTCAGCTTCTTTTTCTCCTACTCTCTTGCAAATTGAAAAGAAATTGGCATCAGCCTCATTGAAATGCAATGGCGCCAACCTATTTCTCCAAGTTTGTTCCTGTGGAAGGGAGGTTAATGAGACTCACCAAGGGTAAAACCTGTGGCGTTGGAGTCCCTTTGAAGGGTTTTCTCTACAGGGGTCCAGGTTTGTTTCTGAATATCACTGACCCAAAGGCCAATTTCACATTCTGCAAAAGCTCTCTAAGAGAATGTGTCAGCAGAACTGGCATTGCATGTCTAGACAAAGAATTGATATTAGCATCATCAGCCAGCATCCAATCTGTTAACTCTGCGTTAAGCATTTACTGTGGGTGCCCCAGGCATTTGGAGGCTTTAAATGAAAACTTTAGCTACAAGATTTAGACTTAGGTCTTTCAGGAGGTTCTTTCAAAAGAGGGAACCACAAGTTACCTTTTTTCAAGATTAGAAATTTTATTGATAGGAAAGTCTACTCCTCTTTTTAAAAAAGATTTTTCAGTAAAATGGTGACTGTGTGGTTACTATCTTCGTTCTGCTATGTATTTCAAGAAATATTTTTTAAGCACCCACTGGGAGCCTAGACAGAACATTCTGCTAAGCTCTGCTCATACATTGATGAATGAAACAGCCAAAGTCCCTGCCTCCTGGAGTTTATAGCTTAATAAGGGAGACTGACTACAAACAAGAATAGCAGAAGCTTTCTGTCTCAGTTTCAGCTGAGGCACCAAAGAACAAAGCAGTAGGTGTCAAGTTCCTTGGCTTTCTAAATTGAGGTGCCAGTTGACTACCTCTGCAGGACTTGCAAAAAGGGTACCTCAGAACTAGTTCTGCCAGTCTGCACCCATCATCTGCCTTCAGGGCATTAAAGAGAAGGCTTAGTGTTCTTGTAGGTTCAAGTGCTGGTACGGGGGACTTCTTGGGGAGAGTTGCAACTGTGCTGTATGTTCGCCTTTATGCAGAAAGGGACTGTGAGTCCCTCTCTCCATACCTAGTGGGGAGGATGCTTCCAGGGAACTATCAGAGAGTGCACTGTCCTGTGTTTCCTGGAGTCTGGGGTCTTGGGGTTTGGGACCTGCAGCATCTAAGGCAAGGGTGGGGGCAGCAGCAGAGAGAAGAGGTGCTGCATGGAGAGTGTTGAGCACTTTTAGAGGTGATTGAGGAAGAGGCAAACTGGATCATCTTGAAAGCAACTTGCCAAGGAGGAATATATAGAGAAGTGAGGTGACTCTGGGAATGAGGAGGCACTGGGAATGGGGTGGCAGGGTGAGAAAGTGGGAAAATTCCCAGGGGCCAACCAGAAAGAACATGGACTGGCAAGGAAGCTGTGGGTAAACTGGGGGTGGTGTCTCCAAAACCCCATGAAGAGCAGGCCAAGGAGGCTTGATTGTCTGCCAAGCACAGCGTCATAAACCCCAGACTACGGTCATATCAGACAGGTTAGACCCAACTTCCCTCTTTGCTTCCCTAACCTAAAAAGGCTTGAAGGCAAACTGGAAAGCGGGAAGAGGTAGAGTGAAGAGTAAGCTGACAAGGCTGCCTTCCCAACAAGTTTCCAGACTAAAGGGGATCTGAGCTGGGGAGGGAGAAATTGAAGATTAACTTAGAGTCAATGTTTTGATATTAAAATTACCTGAGAAGGGACTAGTTGTTTATGACATGGAAGTGACAGGAAGTGCTATGGGACTAGTGAAGGCAACAAATTCAAAGAGGCTGAGGTAGAAGAGGATAAATTACTTGCTGTTTACCATCCTGGCTCTTTCCTAGCATAACAGGATAATGCATAACAGGATAATATGTGAATAACCTATAGAATTACAAAACTGTGCTCTTAAAGGAGAGTAGAAAGGGGTGGTAGTGGTTGGGTGCCTATTTAGATAAGGTGACAAGCATGATCACCCCAGAAACTATATTTAGTAATTGAATGAGGAGATGCTGTGCTAAGTGCTTGATGAGAGTTAGAGAAAGGGGGTGTCTCCAGGATCAAGCATGTGTATGAGGAGGTATATGAACAGCATTCAATGAATATTTGTTTGGCTTTAGCCAGCGTATTTTCATTCTTTGTTCAGGTTGCTGAATTAAATGTTATGTCTTATAAACAGGATAAATGCCTGCTTCACTGAGGCATGAGACTTAATCAATCACTATTGGGGGAAAAGCCTTCAGCCCCATAGCACTGTGGCATCTGGTTCCATCAGATCTCAGAAGCTAAGCAGGGTTGGGCCTGGTTAGTACTTGGATGGGAGACTGGTGTTCCCTTGGATGGGAACACCAGGTGCTGTAGAGTTGGGAGAAGGACCCAGCAACCCACTCCCCCAAAATCAATCAGCCATTAAAAACCTTATGAACAGCAGAGAAACACTGACAATAGTGTTCCGCCTGTTGTATGTAGGGTTGCTATGAGTTGGACACTGACTCAACAGCACCTAGCAACAACAACAACAACATTGGGGGAAAGCACACTTTGATAAGAGGTAAAATCTAAGGTTTTAGAGAGTAAAAGAAGATTCTACCCTAGGCCCTATGCTGCTGATGGCCTCAGATAGCACTTCCCTTTTCTAAGGATTGCCATGATTGACGGCCTCTCCTTGTGTACAAGTTACCTCCTATGGAGAGTAGACAACAGTAAAGAAGCACCATGCTTCCCTGGCAGTCCTGGGAAGGGGGGAGGGATGGACAACTTCTCCACTTGTTCTAGGGCTCTGTTTATATGTAAGGCTTAGAAAAGACTGCTTGTTGGAGGTATGCCATCCAAAAAATAGAAGCAAAATGGCAACAATTCTATCACTAGAAGCAGATGGAACTCCTTGCATGGACACATGGATTGGAAGAGCGTCTCACTTTTGCCATTTTAAGTTTGCCTATTCAGGGAATAAAATAGCAAGAGATGAGCTAGTGGCCCACTGCAGGCCTGGGAAGAGACTCTGCAGGAACGAGGACTTACCCATTTAAAGACTATATGCTAGGCAGGCAACAGCAGATGATGACCTTGGCTACCTCCTGAGCAGGTGGCACTTTCCCAGGCCTCACTGTATTTCCAGCTGCCACTTGATCTCCACCCGGGGATGGAACATCTCAGGACAGAGAGCTATGCACTGAGGTCTATCAGGCTCACAGGAGTGGTGGACTTACTGACAGCTCCTGCTTTCAAGAAACTCTTCTAGGGAGAGAGAACCAGCACATCTTGCGGTCACATAGGCAGAGCCAACGCAGGGAAGTAAAGAGAGAGGTAAAATACACTCCCCTGGATATCAGGAAAAGATAGTTCAACTTAAGTTACCAGAGATTTTCTTGTCTCTAGCTTTTAATTTTACCTATTTATTTTCTTAATAACACATGTTCTAACAAAGAAACTGCCAAGTATGTTATAAAAAATTCAACTATTTTCATTTTAAAGAATACTTTATAAATGGAGAAAGGACTTCTGTATGTCCAAGGAAAGAGTTTTTGCTGTTTCTCTTTTTATTCCTATGGGTGGGGATCAGCAATTTGCCCTTTTAGAAACTGCATCCTTCAGAAAGGAGCCAATCTCCAGACAAGCTGCCTAGCACACAGAAAGTGTTCATTATGTGCATATTTAAAAATCAAATTAAGGGATTTGTTGTTGTTAGGTGTCATCGAGTAGGTGTCCAACTCATAGCAACCCTACATGTAGCAGGCAACACACTATTGTCAGTGCTTCTCTGCTATTCATAGGGTTTTCAATGGCTGATTGATTTTTGGCAGTGGGTTGCCAGGTCCTTCTCCCAAGCCTACAGCACCTGGTGTTCCCAAGTGTTCTCCTATCCAAGTACTAACCAGGCCTAACCCTGCTTAGTTTCTGAGATCTGATGGGATTGGGTGGCACAGTGGTATAGGATTTAGGACCCAAGAATTTTAGTTTTAATAAAGAATTTTGAATTAGAGTGCTTTGTAACTAGGTAGCTTTGCTGGCGTCATGGATAAATTATCAGACCCTAACATGTGCTCTTTGATACTTCTTAATTTACAAATACAAATAAAGAATATGTCAGAATCTTCACAAATCAGTCTTTCAATTGATATCATGGTCCTTGAGTATATTTTCTCCTTGGTAGCACATCACAATAGAAAGAGCGTGAGCATTTGGTTCCAGCAAACTAGTGTTAGAACTTCAGCCTTATAATCCTTAGACATTGGGTTTGGGACCCTGAATAGATTCCTGCTTTGGAGGGTCCACTTGGACCCTCTGACAGGAACAGGCCTCCTCACAAAGAGATGTTTGAAGGGCCAAGAGGATTGCTCACCTGTACCTGCTGTCTTGATGCTCTCAGGACCTGAGATTCCCTGCCCAAGAAGTTCCTGGAAATTTGCTGCCAGCTGCCTGGGGAAGGGGGACAGGCTGGCTGTACTGTTCAGTTTTATGGTGCAGGATGGGGCCTGGCAAGGGCTAGGGAGCATGTGAGGTACAGGAGTGAACTGAGGGAGCTCCATTTGTACTCATGCATGGGGTCTTGAAAACGTCGGGGTTTGGCTCCTCTCATCTGACTTTGGGTCATATGGATTGTGAGTGACTTGACTTTTCTGAAACTCATTTTTCTTCTTTAGCAAATGTATGTAAGAATTCCTGTCTTACAGATATTAAGACTCTAATTAGATCATTATATACATATAATTATACTCATTCTGTGCCAGGAACATGGTCTTTTTTATGTTTAAGCCCATTGTTGCAGTCACTGTGTCAATACGTCTAATTGAGGATCTTCCTTTTTTTCATGTACTTGCCACTCTCCCAAACATGATGTCCTTCTCCAGGGATTGATCTCTCCTGACAAAATGTCCAAAACACATCAGATGCAGTCTAGCCATCCTTGCTTTCAAGGAGCACTCTGGTTGCATTTTCTTCTAGGACAGATATGTTGGTTCTTTTGGCAGCCCATTGTATACTCAATATTCATTTCCAGGACCATAATTCAAAAACGTTATGGGATATTTGAGGCAGGATTTTAATATATTATTATTCATGTTTATCAAAAACATGAATATTTCTACAGTAAAACCTTTTAGTGAGTAAAGACCATAAGTACTTTATGTTAATTTTTGTCAGTTTAATTTTTTTTAATTTTAAAATAATTTTAGATTTATAGAAAAATTTCCAATGTAGTATGGAGAGTTCCCATATATTCTACATGCAAGTTTTCTTATTAATATCTTATGTTAATATGTACATTTGTCACAATTAATAAACCCACACTGATGCAATTAATAAACCAACTGAAGCCCATATTAATTTCCTTAATTTTCACTTAATTTCTTTCTTTCTTTCTTTTTTTCTATTTTGGGATCCCATTCAGGACACTCCATTATGCATAGTTGTCACATCTTTACATGGTTTTATTGGCTAGTATGGTTTATCATACATTTCTTGTTTTTGATGACTTTGATAGTTTGAAGAATATTGCTAAGGTATTTTATAGCATGCCCCTCAGTCCTCCATTGAGATATGCTGGTGTTTTTTCTTCATGATTTGACTGAGGCTATAGTGGATATGGGCTGGGATTTAGCTCAGTTGGTAGAGCGCTGCACTGCAGTCTCTGAGGTCTTGAGTTCAATTCCCAGCACCGCAAAAATGGGAGAATGACCTGGCAATCCACTCCCAAGGCAATCCCAAAATAGCTATTGAAAACCCTATGAGGGTCACTATGAGTCGGATACCGACTCAAAGGCACCTAACAACAACAACATAGTGGTCATAGATATAGATATAAATATAGGTATATTTTTAGTGATAAGTGGAGGGAGAACACAGAGTTTAAGTGTCATTCTCATCACATATTTTTAAAATTTATTTTATTTTATTTCTTTATTAGTAAAATTTTTAAGTTAGTGTACTACATAATGGGTTTCATTATAACATTTCCATACAAGATATCATTCATTGTACATGGCTCATGCTCATGTTGCATACACACACACACACACACACACACACAGAGGATGCTAAAAATACATTTTGAGAAGGGAAAAAAAGATTAAAATTATAGTTGTTGTTGTTGTTGTTGGGTGCTGTTGAGTCGGTATCTGACTCATAGCGACCCTCATAGGGTTTTCAATGGCTGACACTTTTGGGATTGCCTTGGGAGAGGATTGCCAGGTCCTTCTCAAAATTATAGTACTCAATATATACTGACAACAAAAGATGAATACAAGTTATATTTTACTTCTATAATTACAAGAGGTACTCAACGTGGTTACCGTAGAAGAAAGAGGAGGACTTGTCACTGTGTGACTAAGTCTTTTGTGCACATCACACACAGTACCACACATCTAAAACTTATCATGAATGTGTGCAATTTTTAGGTGTGTTGGAGGTTCTGTTACATATTCACACCTCCATTGTTGTACTTCCACAATGTTCTTGAATTTCAAGTGCCACTTCAACATGATCTTGTACTCCTCCAGTGACAATCATGCTTCCACCATTTTCTTTGTCTTGCCTGTCACATGGTAGCTCTAAAATTCATTTGATTAATACCACCTTTTGAGCAAATTATGATCATAGTACACATTGCTATGATAATTCATTCAACTTTAAAAAGTCATACATAGATAACATCTTCAAAATATATATACATTTTGCCACTCTGTTGTATATCTATATCTTTATCTATAAATCCAGATTCTACCTTTGAGAGCAAAATGTGATATTTCTCTTCCTTTTCCCCATTATCCTTTCTTATTTTTCGTTCCTCCTTTCTATAGTCCCTTTTCTCCTCCTATGAAACAACCCTACTGCTTCTATGGCATACATATTGAAAAATTAAATATAGAAATCTTGCATCCACAAATATGAGAAAATACATGATGTTTGTCTTTCTGGGTCTGTCTTATATCACTTAAAATGACGATCTCTTGTTCCATCCATTTTCCTACAAATGACATAATTTCATCCTTTAAAAATTTTTTTTTAAATTTAATTTCATTTTTTTTTTGTGGTACTGGGTGTTGAACCCAGGGCCTCGTGCTTGCATGCTCTGCTGGACCACTGAGCTGCACCCTCAACCCATTTTTTTACTTTTTTTTTTCGAGACAGGGTCTCGCTAAGTTATGCTGACTGCTTGGCTCAATTTCATCCTTCTTTATGGCAAACTGGACTAGGGTTTAGCTCAGTTGGTAGAGTACTGCTCCACACTTTATGAGAACCTGGGTTTGATCCCCAGCACAGCAAAAATGGGAGAAGGATGTGGCTGTCCACTCCTGAAATCATCAGCCATTGAAAACCCTGTGAGGAGCTGGGCATGGTGGCACATGCCTGTAATCCCAGTGGCTCAGGAGGTGGAGGCAGGAGGATTGCAAGTTCGAGACCAGAAGCAGTCTAGCAGTCTGTGTAACTTGGCGAGACCCTGTCTCAAAAAGTAAAAAAAAAAAAAAAAAAAAAAAAAAAAAAAAAAAAAAAAAAATGGACTGGGGGTGCAGCTCAGTATCCAGCACTTGCAAAACATGCAAGCATGAGGCCCTGGGTTCAACCCCCAGTACCGCAAAAAACAAAACAAAACAAAACAAAACAACCAACCAACCAACAAAAAAAACCTGTGAGGGTCACTTTGTCAGACATGACTTGAGGGAACCTAACAACAACTATGGCAAACTAGAAATCCATGGTGTACGTATACCACATTTTCCTTATCCATTCATCTGTTGACATTTTCCTTACATATTAAAGGAACAAGCTATCAAGATGACATGATCAATGATGACCCTAACCAAGTGGCTGAGGTGGTATTTGTCAAGTTTCTCCAGTATAAACTTACTTTTTTTCTCTCTCTTTTTATGTACTATACGTTTTTGGAGAAAGTCATCATACACAATGCACACTTCAGCATGCAGGGCAGAACCCCTGTGTTAATTCTCTGGAATTCTGTAGGGGAGAATGGTCTGTTCTTCCCTATTGGTCTGTTTTTTCTGCCAAGCGGGTTAAGAAATATTTTTGTTTTACTTTAAAGTTTTTGGGATTGTGGATAGAGAGCTGTGGACCAGAAACAACATTGTGTCTATATTTGAAAGGTCATCTTACAATATGCTTCCACTCGATCTTCCCCTGTGGTGATGGAAGAGACTGAGTGGCTGTTCCTTATACGGAGAATGGCTGGAAACTAGTAGGAAGGGGTATTGGTAGCTCAGAGAACACTTCTGTTCCCAGAGGTCTGAATGGTTACCGCTTATCACAACTAACTTAGCCATACATTGAATTTCAAATGCCACTTCAAAATGGTCTTGTACTCCTTCAACAACAACCATGCACATTTTGCTGCTTCCAAACCTTTCTAACAAATTCAGCCTAAAGGGAAATATGAGAAATATGGTGACGGATGCTGAATTAGAAGTGTACGGTTTTTTAAAAGACAAATATTCCCTTTCATGCATTTAACAGGCCTTTTAAAATATGCATTTTCACTAAAGTCTTGAATTACCACTGTTCAGGACTGAGAGAGGTGTGTATAGATGGAAATCTAGGTGGTTCTTACCTGCGAGTCACACAGTCTATTCTCACTGCACCGTCTTACAGTTCCACCTCCCTCTGTGGTGGCCTGTTCCTGTCCCTGGGTAGCTCTAGTTGCCACATGTTTCAGGCTTAGTCCATTCTCCTCACTCTTTTTCACCCTACTTCCTTCCCAGCTGTGTGAAACTCTCAGGATTTTTACTGTTCATGGTGGGCTCCTCTGTGATCTCTGTATACCTTTTGAAAGTTTCTTCTATCCAGGGGTGATATTCCAATTATCTGGTAATTTATACTTGAGAGCTGTGGCTGGGCCTTTTCCATACAGTACAGGTAGAGAGAATTCAGAAAGAGAGAGAGAGAGAAAGAGAGAAGAGAGAGAGAGAGAGAGACCTCACTTGAAAGATGTGTGAGGGGATTTGGAATGGTTGAGAACAGCAGCTATTTAGCAACCTGCAGAGAAGTCTTTCAATAGATTAACATATGCAGAAAGTAAATCATTATCAAATGTATTTTATATCATATTGGTCATCGCAGCCTTCCAGAAGTAGGCCATAGCCTTCTCAGTAATGCTTATACACTCTCAGGTTGGCTTTCTAACTGTGGCATCGCTCACTGAAGCCACACGAAGGGATTCGTTTAAGAGGTCAGCAGTGTGATCTAATATTAACATGTTATTGTTCAAGCTTACTGCTGAAGCCTATGCCATTTTGGGGGTAGGGCTAACTCCTAAGGTGGTACAAAGCCCTGGGAAGCATCAGAAGTCTTTAAACTTGACCGATGGAAATGTACCTGTAGTGAAGTTTTCTTTCTTTTCTTTTTTTAAAAGTAGACTTTTTAAAAATATATTTTATTTAAAACTGTTGAAAATGTAACTTAAATGGCATGGGGTTGTTTTTATTTCCTTTATTGATAAATGTTTCCAATGTCTGATTGTTATTGTTTGGGAATTGCTTCAGGAGTGTGCTGCTACCTCCTTCTCTCATTTTTGCAGTACTGGTTATTGAATCCAGAGCCCTAGACAGTGCAAAGCAGCACAGTTGGTAGATCACTGCTCTGCACTCTCTGAGGCCCTGAGTTCAATTAACAATGGAAAAAGGACCTGACAGCACACCCCCAAAACAGTCCTGAAACAATCAGCCATTGAAAACCCTAGGAGAACAAAGAAGTACTGACATAATGCCAGGGATAGCAGTGTTTGGGAGTTTTTTGTTCTGTTGTACATAAGGTCACTATGAGTTGGATCCAACTTGATGGCACCTACCAACAACAACAACATTAGTAAATGTTGGTGGAGTACAGAGTAATAAAGCTTTTGCTATTTACATTGTGAAACTATTACATCACTTTTGGTCACTTTTTGATACAACTACACAAATACATGGGAAAAAATAGAGGAATACAATCCATAATTGCACACAATTTTTACTACATATTTATCAAGGGTTCCATAAATTATGTAAGTTGAGGTTTTTCTTTAAGAGAGCCCAGTAGAAAGTTTCTCTTCTATGGACTTTACTTGATTTTTCTCCAGCCTATGACCTTATTTCCTGCAATTGCAAGCACTTCTTTGGTATAAGATAGGTGATCCTATTTCTTCTACCTAATTTAGAGGAATAATGTGGATGCTTAGAAATATTACATACTTCTGAGGCAACAAACTTTCTATATAATTTAGAAGATGAATAATCTTCAAATAACTCTGAATTTGAGCTCCAATTAGGGAGAAATAATTAAGCAGATTGGCAATGAAGAAATAAAATACTTCAACTCACTCTGATCTTGGTTACGTCTTTTTACAAAGTCCAAAAATTAAACATAATGATGGACTATATAAGTAAGTTTATTATTCATCATCTGGTTATGCTACTTGATGAATTGACTGGAGTTTCTTAGAGGCCTTCTTTTCAAAGTTCCCCCTGGGGGGGGGGAGGGGCAAATTGTTCTAAACTCGGTTTCTGGGGCACCTTCTTAACAGCCTGCAATGTTTCTAACTACTTTTAAATACAACTTTTCTATCCATAAAAACTATTCAACTACTTAAGTCTTAACATACATTTTATATATTTACTATTAAAATCATATTGGTGTATGTTGTAAAATTATACACACACACACACACACACACACACACACATATAATTTGTTTCGGGGGCTGGGATTTAGCTCAGTTGGTAGAGCACTTGTGCTGAAGTCTCTGAGGTCCCAAGTTCAATTCCCAGCACCGCAAAAATAGGAGGAGGACCTGGCAATCCACTCTCAAGGCAATCCCGAAACAGCTATTGAAAACCCTATGAGGGTCACTATGAGTCGGATACCAACTCGACGGCACCTAACAACAACAACAACAATATAATTTGTTTGGAAATTTATTATATTTTACCTTGTGACAAATCTTCTATTGTAACTTGAATTGTTTTTTAAATAGTTAATTATTATTACATTTTCATAGGTTAATAGATCTATAAAACTATTAAGGTCAGGAATAATATATATATACATATATTTCTCTCTATTTATAACAGAGACTTTCATATATCTGACTTTTAAAAATGTTTGTTTGTTTGTTTGTTTGACTAGAAAGACCTGGAATCAGTCTTGTCCAGTTTTGCTCTACTTTTGTGATCCCCAGCAAGCCACTTAACTTCCATGGGCCCTGGCTATCTTATCTGTAAAGGGAAGATTTGTAGTAGATAATTTCTAAGATACTTCCAGCTTTATAGGCTGGATGATGAGAGTATATTTGGGAAATCTCCCAAGAGGACGTTTTCTGACCTTGAGAAGTCTGTCCTAAGTTGACTGCAGGTATGGATTTGGAAAGACCTCTTTTAGAAAACTCCCTGAAGATGAAAGCATATCTATTGGCTCTCAGGGCAGTTTTCTGTGGCATAGCTTTCCCTATGGTGTATGAGGAGCTGTTAGGGAAGCCACACCCAGGGCAGCAGGCGCTGGTTACACATTAGAATCATGAAACTGTCAGTCACAACATTACTCACAAAGAAGACATTAACTGAGAGCTGAGTTAAGTAGTTTTTAGCCCAATTAGCCAACATTTGGCCTTCTCACTTTCCTTGGTTGTATTGTGTAAAAAAAAAATCTTTATTTGACTTTCTGAAACTTTGTGTGAGGCCATGGTGTTTACATAAATAGGTGCATAAGAATATAAATCAAAATGTCACTCCCTGTAAACATATCAGAAGCTAATTATGTAAATGTTTTTATTATTCCAGCAGGTGGATTTAGGACATGACAGTAATAATAAGGATTCATCCAAAGAAAAGATTTTGATCAAGGAAGTCTCCTACTGGTTCTGTGTATAATCTTTAGTCTGTTGGTTTTCCCAGGCAAAAATTGCACAAAAGAAATAAAACCCTATAGTCATTGAAATATAACATGAGTAAAACAAAACAAAGAACAAATACAAAACCAAACAAAACAAAACCTTAACACAAAAACTGGCTTAACAATCCAAACTACAACTTAGTAGGATCCTGCCACACCTAAGCAGCCACCCATACCCACTCTGTGTCCTGGAAAGACTCATGACTAAGCAAAGTGGAGAGACCATGAAAAGAGTCAGTCATGGACTTTTAATTCATAAGCATAGACTGATCCATTGAAGATTTACAGCAAATTTTATTCTAATGTCTTTTATTGGTGTTTTTTTCTTTTTTGAAATCACACAATCTGTATCTGTCAGCAACACCTTTTGATTGCTTCTTTATCCAAACTGAGATGCTAGGAGGATCCTTGTTTGACCAGTTTTTAATAACTATGTCTCCATGCCACCTTTACCATCATTTCATTTGCTTTTAGTATCAGAGTTCTTTACTCAACAAGATATCATGTTTAAGGATACATTATATTTGAAATGATGTAATTAAAGTGGTGGGTAGTAATTATACAGGAAATGAAAAAATTTAAAAAAAATTCTTGTATTTCTGTCCCAGGAATGTAATCTAGATTGCAGTTCTGTACTGTAGGCTCCCTTTCCCGTGGGAGTATTGTTGTGATAATATTGCTGTCAGTACATTTGACATTTTGTGAAAAGATGCTCTATATTTGTCATATAGAAAATCATAATATGCAGTAGACATTGGCATCTAGTCTTTAGGCAGATGTAGAGGCTGTAGGGGGCTGGGGTTTGGCTCAGTTGGTAGAGTGCTACACTGTATTCTCTGAGGACCCAGGTTCAATCCTCAGCACTGCAAAAATGGGAGAAGGACATGGCAATCCACTTCTAAAGCAATCCTGAAACAATTAGCCATGGAAGACACTATGAGGGTCACTATGAGTTGGACCTGACTAGATGGCCCCTAACAACAATAGAGGATGTGGTTGAAAAGAAGGGAGATTTCCCATGAAAAATTGATAAATGCGTACTTATGATAGTAACTGTCGGCACTGCTCTAAGTGGATAGTGCAGCGTTTAGTAACAAGAATATAGGAGGTATACCAGTTGTTTTTATTGCATGCCATGGTTTTTGTGTTAAGGGATTATGTTAATTACCCTGATGAAATGATTAGTGCTTGAGCTGACTTAGTAGAAGTAATAATTTTCCATTTTGTGACCCTCTGGTTGGTCTATGCAGCTGTTTTGCTTGTCAGTTATGTTCAAATTGATATTTTACCAAATGTCTAGGAATCCAGTAGAGTCTCATGTCAATTTTCCTTTAACAAAGCAAAAATTTAAATCATGAAATTCCACTATGGAGAACATAGTTTTTTATGCTTTTTAAATACCTTTTTATACTAAAGAAATTCATATAGCATGTTTAAGGCTAATCAGAGAGGATACATACCTGGTCAAAGCATTTACATCCTTCTCTGTAGTCTCAGTACTTAGGAGACACATGTCAGAACCTTCTCCTTGGCCCCTTCTCACCCTCCTGCCTTGTGGTGCCAGGGCCATTCTGACCGGCCTTGCTTGTGGGGACAGTAGGCAACTTTTCTTAAAATACTACTTTCCCCCATGACTGCATGCTCTTGAATATAATCCTCACCTTTTCAAGGGTTTTAGAATGCTACAAAATCAGGTTCAGATTAAGTCATATGTGGATTAAATTCAAGGGAGAGAACTCTCTAGGCCTCAAATCCAATTGTCACCTGATCCTAATCCGCATATGATTTTTCAGCTGTCTGAAAATATTGAAAGGGCGTTGAGCAGATTCGAGAGTATATAGTAATTTGTCCATATTAGTTTTTAAATTACAAAAATAATTTATTTTAATAAGTAAAACAACACTATGTTGTATAAGGCAGAACAATGGAAAGATGTATAAAGAAAAAGCTAACAGCCTCCTCTCCACAGACTTCAAGGAAATCAGTGTTCTATTCTGTTGTTTATTCAATCCTTTCTCATACCTGTACAAACTCATATGGGCAGATATATACAAATGCAGATTTTTGTTTCGTACTTTACAAAAAATGAGACAAAATTCACATTACGAACTATTTTTTTGGGGGGTACCATATAATCTGTCTTTAGACCAGTAGGTAAAGGTATGCATTATTGTTCTTTTTTTATCACAGTTTATTCTATTTTTCCCTTGTTTTTTACTTTTTACATGGAGAATTTTTTAAATAGCTTTAGTGAGCTACAGCTTGCACACAAAGCATAAGGTGGCTTTTAGTATATTCACACAGTTGTGCAACCACCACTGTGAGGCAATTGTAGCACATTTCACCCAGCCAAAAAGAAATCTCATACTTATGTGCAATTACTCTTCATTCTCCCTTCTTTGATCTCTGTTAACCACTAAATTACTTTCTGTTTATATAGATTTCATGTCCTTGAAATTTAATACAAATGGAATCATATAGTATATAGTCTCTTATGTCTGACTTTATTCACTTAGCATAATGATTTCGCTGTTTCTCCATTTTGTAGCATGTTATCAGTACTTTGTTTCTTTTTATGGCTGAATATTTCGTTGTCTACAGCCATACCCCCTAGGCATATGATCTCTTCTGATCTTGGAAGTAGGGTTGGGCCTGGTTAGTACTTGGATGAGAGACTGCCAGGGAATACCAGGTGCTGTAGGCTTGGAAGAAGGACCTGGCAGCCCACTCCCCAAAAAATCAATTATCAAAACCCCTATAAATGGCAGAGAAGCACTGACAATCTATGAACATGGGATATCTTTCTGTTTATTTATGTCTTCAATTACTTTCAACAATGTCTTATAGTGGTTATTGTTCAAGCCTTATTCTTCTGTTAAATTTATTCCTAGGTATTTCATTCTTTTAGATGTTACTACAAATGGAATTGTTTTCTTAATTTCATTTTCCAATTGTTCGCTGCTATAGAGATAGATAGTGCCTGACATATGATGACTCTACTTACAATTTTTTGACTTTATGATGGCATAAAGGAAATACACATTCAATGGAAACTGTACTTTGAATTTTGGTCCTTTCCTGGGTGGAGATATCATAAAAGTAAACAACTGATACTCCACAGTATACTGTGTTACCAGTGTTTTTTGGTTATTATATTTTCTCATCCTATTATGTCTACAAAATGCCTAACTGTGACTCCTGTACCCATACAAGAACTGTTTTTAACTATCAGTACAGTATTCAACAAATTATGTGAGATATTCAACATTTTATTATAAAATAGGCTTTGTGTTACATAATTTTGCTCAACTGTTGACCAGTGTACATTCTGAGCACATTTAAGGTAAGTCAAGCTGAGCTATGATGTTTAGAATATAAGGTATATTAAGCACATTTTTGATTTATAAATATTTTCAACTTCCAATGCATTTATCAGGATGTAACTGCATTGTAAATTGAAGACCATCTGTATTGAAGTACAATTGATTTTCTTATATTTATCTCAACCTAAAATCTTACTGAACTCATATTAATTACACATGGGGCTGGGATTTAGCTCAGTTGGTAGAGCACCGCTCTGCAGTCTCGGAGGTCCTGAGTTTGATTCCCAGCACCACAAAAATAGGAGAAAGATGTGGCAACCCACTCCCAAAGCAATCCCGAAATAATCTGCCATTGAAAACCCTATGAGGGTCGCTATGAGTCGGACACGACTCCATGGCACCTAACAACAACAACAGCAGCAACAACACATACTTATCTCAACCTAAAATCTTACTGAACTCATATATTAATTACAAACGGAGCTGGGATTTAGCTCAGTTGGTAAAGCACTGTGCTGCAGTCTCTGAGGTTCTGAGTTCAATTCCCAGCACCACAAAAATGGGAGAAGGACCTGGCAATCTGCTCCCAAGGCAATCCTGAAATTGTCAGCCATTGAAAACCCTATGAGCATTGCTTTGAGTCAGATACCGACTCAATGGCACCTAACAACAACAACAATAAGTTTCATGTAGTAGTTGCCTTTGGATTGTGTATATACAAGATCATGTTATCTGCAAATAGAGATATTTATAATTCTTCTCTTCCAAAGTGAATGACTTCCCCCTGCTTGATTAGTTTCTTCATGTGAAACCCACATACAGTGTAGAATAGAAGAGGCAAAAGCCAACGTCCTTGACTCGTTCTTGATATTAGGGCTAAACCATGCAGTTTTGTGCCATTAGCTATGTTGTTAGCTATAGATTTTTCATAAGTATCCTTTGTTAAGCAGAGAAAATCTTTCCTATTACTACTTATTGAGTGTTTTAGCCATAAAAGATACTCAATTTTTATGAAATGCTTTTTTCTACATCTATTTGGATGATCATGGGATTTCTATTCTTTAATCCAGGGATGTCCAACCTTTGGCTTACCCGTGCTGCACTGAGTAAAGAGGAATCATCTTCACTACACATAAATTATATAATATGGTAAGAGTATACACATAATAAGACTTCTTTTTAAAAAATGTTTTTATTATAAAGTTTAGAGAAATGAGAACACTATAAAACTAGTGGGAAATTCAGCCTTGTTTTGCTAAAACTAATCTGTCAGTGTTCGGTTCAATGGAAGTGATCTCAATTCTTAATGGATTCTCAAGTAAATTTTGTGATGGTCCATTCATGGTGTCTAGAACTGGGTTGAATAAGATTTTCAAAAATATTTTCAGTAATTTCTGTGTTTTACTTGCCAAGTTGCCAAAAACTCATGTAATCTCTCATATGCCCTTAAGTGGCTTCAAACAACTTAAAGTCAGTTCAAATTGAACCTACTTATACTCAACAGACAGGATGATGGTTCTAACCTGGCTCTTGTTACTGACTGTGATATATTTATGCTTTATTTGAAGGTTAGATTTTGATGATGGGATCCCATCATCCCAGTATGTTATAAATAAATATTAGGTGTAAGTCTGTAAGCACATGCAGTATTGTTCTGAAAATTGTAAATTGGAACTACATATAAGATCACAAAGAACATAAACACTAAAAAGCAGATGATGTTAAAAAAGATTTTGTGGGACCACATTACTAGCTGTCCTGGGCTAGGTATGGCTTTCAGGCTGTTGATTGGATATGTTTTCTTTAATCAAA
Source organism: Pedetes capensis (assembly GCA_007922755.1). Taxonomy (NCBI): domain Eukaryota; kingdom Metazoa; phylum Chordata; class Mammalia; order Rodentia; family Pedetidae; genus Pedetes; species Pedetes capensis. The sequence goes on from VMDO01007418.1 coordinate 64,731, forward strand.
TAACATGGTGTAATACATTGTTTGAATTCATATGTTAAATCAACTTCCTATTCATAGGGCAGTTGATGATAGTGTATAATCCTTTTTAATATGTTGTTTTGCTTTGGATTGCTAGTATTTATTGAGGAATTTATGCATTTATCTATAAGGAATATTGTTCTATAGTTTTCAATCCTTATTATGTTTTTACCTGGCTTTGTTACCAGTGTAATACTATCCTCTTATAATTGGTTAGGATATGTTACTTCCTCTTTTTTGGAAGAATGTGTAAAGTTTTGGTCTTAATATTTTTCAATATTTAATAGAATTTAAAAGTGAAACCATCTGGACCTGGGCTTTTCACTGAGGGTAGCTTTTAAATTATTAATTCAATATTTTTCCTTTCACATATATTCCTGGGCATATTCCTATTCCTGTTTATTCTTGTCAACTTTGGTAGTTTTTGCCTTTCTAGGAATATGTTGATTTTTATCTAGTTTATCTTCTATGTTGGCATACAAGTGTTTATTGTCTTCTATAAATATTTTTAGTTTTAGATGTTTGGTAGTGATGTCTTAATGTCTTCTTTTTTTTCTCTTTGTCAATCTAGCCAAAATTTTATGTATTTTGTTGTCATTTTTAGAGAACCAAGTTTTGATTTTGTCAGTCTTCTTTATTGTTTTTCTATTCTATATTTACTATTTGACTACTGATAGGCATTCAGGCTATTTCCAATCTCTTGATATTACAATAAACACTCTAATATATATCCTTGCTTGTAGATCCTTAGGCTCCGGTACTTTTAATTTAATTAATTAATTAATTTATTTATTTATTCATATTTTTTGTGGTACTGGGGTTTTGAACTCAGGCCTTGCACATACTTTGTAAGTGCTCTGCCACTGAGCTGCACCCCAGCCCATTAAAAAAAATTTTTTTTTTTTTTATCTTGAGACAAGGTCTCACTAGGTTACACTGCCTCTGGCCTTGAACTTGTGATCCTCCTGCCTCCATCTCCTGAGTTGCTGGGACATTTTGTGCCCAGCCTTGTTCTGGTACTCTGTGTGTGTGTGTGTGTGTGTGTGTGTGTGTGTGTGTGTGTGTGTGTGTGTGTGTGTGTGTTACTTGGGAGTTGTACCCAGCCCATTTTTCAATTTTTTATCTTGACACAGGGTCTCAGTTACATAGGCTGCCTCTTGCCTCTCACCTGCCATCCTCCTGCCTCCATCTCCCCAGTCATTGGGATTATAGGCATGTGCCACCATGACCAGCTTGTTCTGGTACTTTTTAAATTCTGCAGGACAAACCCACAAAGCAGGGCTGTTATATATTATTTAATTTAAATGACTATCGCTAGATTACTTATTGAATGATACTGTTGGAAATGTAAAAGAACATTCTTGTGGCAGTTTGCTCCTGCTGACTGACCATTGTGCCTGAAATTTAATCAAGTATTAAGGATGATCTTGGGAACATCATTAGCACTAAATTTGGGGTCATAATATTTATGATCCATTACTGAAATTGTTTCTTATCTATGTATTCCTAGATAAGTTACTTAAATTTTCTATCCTACATTTTCTTTACTTTTGGCAAAATGGCTTCTGCCTTCCCTATAGGATTGTTATGAGGTCTAGATATAATATTAACAGGAGGGTCACTACATGGACTCTGAAAACAACACTATAGGTTGGAACTCCAGCTCTGCTGTCTAGAAGCTATTTAACTACAGGCAACTTACCCAATATCTGTTTAATCATCTGTAAAATGGGCATGATGACATTAACTCATAAGATTATAGTAAGTATGAAAAGAATTGGTACATAAAAATACTTAGACTAGTGCCTGACTCCAAAGCACATCCAAGTAAATATTTAATATACATTAGCTAAAAGATGGATTCTCTCCTCTAATCTTCCTCTCACATATATTTATATACACACTCACGCACATGCATACATGTATGTTCGAGATTTACTTAATTGATAAGAAGTAGTGAGTACACTTATATACAAGGTAAGTAGAACACAGAAAGGTAAATATCATTCTGTCCCTTTGCTCACAGAAATGCATAAGATATAACACATGTTCACCCATGAATGAATAGAAACTGCCATGAAGGGCATAGAGCTGAAGAACTTTCCTCTGGTTTTTTAAAAAAATTATATTCTAGGTATAGCTTCGTTTTGGCTCCAGTCTGAGTAATTGGTCTGGCTAGCCCATCTTCTAGCAAAATCTGAAATGATGGAACACACAAGGAGTCAGATTTTCTGAAGGAAGTATTTCAAGGTAAGATCAGGAAGATAGTTGTCCTATTTCCAAAATCAGCTTGTAAATATTTCTTGAGGCTCCACTTTGTGCTGAGCAAGGTGTATGCAGAGAACAGGACAGACCTGGTCTCTGCTCTCCACCAGCCAGAAGTTGTGTTAGTGAGGAACGTAGCTAGAGTACAGAATGAGAATGGAGATAAAATAAAGTGAAAAGAAGGTAAATTTAGCTAGTTATAGTTATGTCTTGGGATGGTAAAAAATGTGAATAAATACCATAAGTCTGGGACAAATATTCTCCTTGTCTTCTCTCTCCTTTTGGACTGAATCTGTGAGTTAGGCAGAAGTAATAACAATGGTAGGCAAGAAGATTCTGGAATAGTCTAGGACCTGGTGTAGAAAGGGAGAAGAACAGGGGTAATTGGAAGACCACCCTGGTATTGCTGTAGCAGATGAAGAGTAGTGATTCTGCAAAGAGGTGGGTGTGTATACATGGTTCTTTGGTGGTGAGGATACTGTTTAATGGTTATATTTATAAATGCTTTGATTTCAAGAAGATTTGAAGTGATTGAGAAGGAAATGAAGGTTCTGAGCGGTGTCAGGCAAGTGGGTGATGGGAGATAAAAATGCAGCAGAGGAATTTGACAACTCAGCAAATTCCTCAATTTTTCCCCAAACAGCTAAAGTAAAGAGTCTGTGTCTTTGGGTTGGTGTCAAGAAAGGACAAATGGAATAGGGATGAGGGAAGAAGAGATAGAGCAGGATCCAGAGCCATGGTTGAGCCAAATCCTTCTTTCACAGGAGAGGATGTATGTCAGGAGAAAAGGGGGATATACAGAACAGAGGTTAAACCACATAAGTCTATGGATATGGACTACAAACTTTAAAGAATTACATAATGTAAGAATCAATTCCATTTATTGTTTTTATTTATATTTCAAGTCTGCCTTCCTCCTATCCCTTCCCTTCCTCCTACCTTCTGCCACCTCCCCCTCCTTTTTTTTTCATTTTTAAAGTACTGATTAGAGGATTTAACTTCTTTCCCCCTGCTGGATAACTATCCAGTATTTATTCTGCTTAAAAAAATAAAGCATATGTTGTTGTTGTTGTTGTTAGGTGCCATTGAGTCGGTGTCTAACTCATAGAGACCTTATGTACAACAGGTAAAACACTATTGCCAGTGCTTCTCTGCTGTTCGTAGGGTTTTCAATCCCATATTAATTTTTGGGAGTGGGTCGCCAGGTCCTTCTCCCCACTAAAAGCACATATATGTTTATAAATGTAATATGAACTTTTTAATGTAAAGAATTATATCACACAATTTAAAAATAATGCACTATATAATATTCTTTATTATAAAATTCCTTATAGTGAATTGATTCTCACAGATTGTTTTTTGACTTTTGCCAAACCCCTATATTCCTAGGCAACCTCTGGTAGCAGTCGGTGAAAGAGCATAGTTCTGACATGAACACAAGTTGTATTTTCATTTATGTTAACAAATAAAGTGAAAGGGAATCATAATTTTTCATAAGTCTTTTTCCAAAGGAAGAAGGTCTAGAGCAGCACAGAATACACAGAGGAGACAGTTAAATGGTTACAGGTTGTAGAATAGAGGGAGCTAAACAGCAAGAAGGGGTGATCAGGACACATTTCCAGCAGTGGCTTCCCATTGGGGCGGGAAAATGGAGCCCTCATCCAAAACAGTGAGCCAGACAGCCCTGAACAACAGAGTGGCAGTCCCATAAGACAAGCCCACAGTCCTTGGAGCCCTTAAACTCTTCCAAGAGGTGACCTGAAGAACACACACTCCTGTAAGGATGGACAGGTGCACTGTGTATTGAAGCAGGTTCATTCTAGTCCATGATAACTGACTATGAAATTTTCAGGAATTTTGCAAACCATTTGTTAAATATTGTCATTATTAAAAATTAAATTATATAAACTTACTATTATATTCACCAAATTAAAAACAAATAAAATTTGAAAATATTAAAATGAAAGCAATACATGTACAAAGCTCTATCAGTTCCTAATTATTTTACCACACTTAACTGTTCTCTATGCTCCTGAGTTATCTGTTGTACCTTAGTGGGGGGAAAATACTAGAGAATGGAGGGTTGGTGCCCCTCCTTTCCCAACTAAATACCCACTGGCACCATGGTTGAAGTATTTATACCACAGATGTTGGCAAAAGCTACCAATCAGGGCTTGATTTATTGTTTTGTTAATTGTCTGGACTTAAGAAAGTGATGAAATGTTAATAATGGATAATGAAGTGAGAGAATGATAATAATGCAGATTAAACTTAAAGGTGTCCTATTTGCAACTGTTACATTGTGAATATAAATATTATTTAGTATTAAAAATTATCCAGTAAAGAAGTCATTCACAGTACTGATAAATGAGTCAAGTTTTGACAAATATCTTCATTGATTCCCTTTCATCTTATTTGTTAACATAAATGAAAATACAACTGATGTTCATGTCAGAACTATGTTCTTTCACCAACTGCTACCAGAGTTTGCTAGGAGTATAGGGGTTTGGCAAAAGCCAGTGAAAGCAACCTATGAGAATCAATTCACTATAAGAAATTTATAATAAAGAATATTATATATTTCATTATTTTTAAATACCTTCCTATTCTAACTCTTTTTTTACCATGTCACATGGATGCTGCCTTTAATCTGCCATCTTAAATAAAAAATCTCTCTTTTAATTTATTCTCAAATATTTAAGACATGCACAAAAGCCATTTCTTTCTTAGTCTTGCATTTTTTCCACATACATCTATCACTAGAAGTAGCAGCTGATGTTCTTTTTGTGGAAAGTTATTCACACTTCAGACAAAATGTGTATTATCACAACTATATATTGCCACATACTATGCGCATTTAGGATCACTACTGAATAATCTATAATGCTATATTCAACAATATCAATGATCTAGAGTACTTGTAGGATGCCTGTAATTATGTCAATCAATTTCATAGAAATTTGCATTCATGAAGTTTGGATCTTGTATGACCTATCTTCCTGTATACAATATTCAAATCAACACTGTAAATAGGTGATGTTACTCTTCAATTAAGTATCTAAATTTAAATATTCAATAGGCACTTTTGTCTAAATTTTTGCTCCGAAACATATATTCAGTAATTAAAGGCAATCATAACTAGGGGAGATTTCCCTTGTAAGAAAAGATGCCTGTATCAAGCACTTAAACAAATAATTTTCTTGGGCAGACCCCAGACAGGCAGAGCGCTATTTTAGGACAAAGAATTCAAGGTATCAGCTAATTGTGATAAAACAATTAGGAAGTGAGAGACAATATTGTGAAAAAGGATATATTACCAAAAGTAATCTACAGATTTAATGCAAGCCCCATCAAAATCTCAAGGACATTCTTTACAGAAATAGAGAAAACAATCCTAAAATTCATATGGAAGCACAAAAGACTCTGAATTGCTAAAGTGATTCTGAACAAAAAGAAAAATGCAGGAGGCATCACAATTCGTGATTTCAAATTATACTACAAAGTCATAGTATCAAAATCTGCATGGTACAAGCACAAAAACAGACATGTAGACTAATTTGGGACAGAATAGAAGGCCCAGAAACAAACCCATGTAGCTACAGCTACTGGATATTTGGTAAAGGTACCAAAAATATAAGTTGGAGAAAAGGCAGCCTTTCAACAAATGGTGCTGGAAGAACTGGATGTTCTCATGTTGAAGAATGAAACTAGAGCCTACTCTCTCATCTTGTGCAAGAATCAGTTAAATATGGATCAAAGATCTTAACGTAAAATCCGAAACTTTGAAACTATTGGAGGAAAACATAGGGAAAACACTTCAAGACAGAGGCATAGGCAAGGACTTTTTGAATAGGACCCCAAAAGCACAGGAAACAATAGAAAGAATTGACAAACAGTATTGCATGAAACTAAAAAGTTTTGCACTGCAAAGGACACAGTTATTAGAGTGATGAGACAGCTTATGGACTAGGAGGAAATCTTTACCAGTTATACAACAGACAGAGGCTTAAATCTAGAATATACCAAGAGCTCAAAAAACTAAACATCAAAAAGGCAAAGTATTCAATTAAAAATGGACAAAAGAACTGAATAGAGACTTCTTAAAAGAAGAAATACAAATGTCCAAGAATCCTATGAAAAAATGTTTGACATCCTTAGCCATCAGCGAAATGCAAATCAAAACTACATTGACATACCATCTTATACCTGCCAGAATAGCTGCCATTAGCAAAACAAACAACAACAAATGCTGCTGAGGTTGTAGGGAGAAAGGAACCCTGACAAAAATTATAAGAATTGTCACCAGAATAGTGATACTTAGAAGGAAGTTAAGTGGAATGTGAAAGTTTATTATTTGGGGTAAAATAGTATAGTAGTTCAATTAGAATATCCTTAAACACTACTGCTAGAAATTCTGACAAATGTGTCTAAAATGTGAGAGTATCTACAGGATACTGGAGAATGAGGCAATTCACTCCTGAAGCAATCCTGAAACAATTAGCCATTGAAAACCCTATGAAGGTCTCTATGAGTCAGAACCAATTAGATGGCACCTAATAACAACAAATCTACTGGATCCTAGCAACTGTTTAGTACATATGATGGTAATTCACATTGTATGGAGGTATTATAGTATGAAAAGTATTTTATATAAGTTGTTATTTTGAACATCAAAAATTCTGTTAGGTGTTTGAGGTATTATTTTCATTGTTATATTAGTTTAGTAACCTAAAACTCAGAGAGATTCAAGTATTTTTAAAGTCACATATCTATTAAAAGCCTCATGGATTTTACACTCAAATTTTTTACTTTAAATTCATAAAAAGGGTCACTATAGAGAATCTAGAGTTAAGGTTCCCTGTTAAGTACAAACAGAAAACTGTGCAGAGAGATTCCTGGGAACCTCTTTGTGCTGTTGAACTCATCATTTTCCTCCTATCTGGTTATCAGTTCATATTCCATCAGAAGAACTCTAGTTCTGATTCTTCTGGGAACATATACATCCAGGTCAAGTTACTGCTACAAAGGATATCCTCCAGTTTTCCTAATCAGGCAATAGAACGATCAACAGATATTTGTTGAGGTGTGAACAGGGTCCCATCTGGGTGCTGCAGTCATCTATCCACCCCCTCCCTAGACGTCTGACAGAACACTCTTCCTCATGCTTATAAGAGGATCTAAACCTAAGTCAGAATCATCTGTATGGCAAATCTATTACTATTGGTTGGATTAGAAAGGTTTAATGTTCAAATATGGGCTGAGGTTTAGCTCAGTTGGTAGAATGCTACTCTGCACTCTGAGGCCCTGGTTTCAATCCCCAGCACCTCCCAAAATGGGTGAAGGATGTGGCAATCCACTTCTGAAGCAATCCTGAAATAATCAGCCATTAAAAATGCTCTGAATAGCAGAGAAGCACTGACATAGTGCCAGGTATGTGTGCCAGGCAGTATTTTGTTTTGTTGTACAACTATGAGTTGGACCTAACTTGATGGGCAACTAACAACAATAACAGCAACAATGTTCAAATATAATTTTGGTTTTCCATGTTTCCCCTCTAGTTGGAGTTAGTAGTTTTAACATTGGGACACTGTTTTGGGGTTCTAATTTAAGAGGTTTTAGAGGTAATACAATTTTATTCTCTTATTTCTGGTTCATGATTTGTGATATTGTTAATCTTTCTCCTTTCTTACTGCTCAAAATGAATAAAACCATACTTCCGTAATAGAGTTCTCATAGAAATAGTGGAGTTTGACCATATATAGACCTTGTAATTGGTTCCTCTAAGGAGTGTCTGTGTGTATTCTAACATTTTATAAAAATGTATATTTAAATATTTTATTTTCAGTTTTTAATGAATTCAAAAATTTTCCTCCTTGATCAATCCTTATCTATTCATTTTAGATTGATCCCTGCATGCTGCTAATAATGATTTCTGCTCAAATAAATAGGCAAACGGTATATTTTGACTAGATTTTCATATCAATATTTGTATATGCTTACCTTTGTGTATTTTAATGTATGAAAACAGAAGAAAAACAGCATAAGATTTTAACTTAGAAGATGTAGATTTTCCTTAATCTTATTATTGGTACTCTAATAGTAATACTCAGAAAACATATAAATTAATTTAAAATAGGACTTTTGATTGATAATGTCAGTATAATGTATTGTAATGCTTGTCATTGCACAGGACTCTTTAGCTGATGAAAAGAACCTATTGGTACATGTAAATTCTTTTTCAGCACTCACAAATTGTACATATTTATGAGGTACCATGCAATGTTTCACTAGATGTATACATTTTGTAATCAAGTTAGGGAGAGCATATCTATCACCTCAAATAGTTCTTAATTCTTTGCATAGAAAACATTAAAAACACTATCTTCTAGCTTTTTTGAAACATGCAGTGTTATTATCATTCTTTTATTGTGCAAGAACACACCAGAACTTCTTATTTCTTTCTAACTGTAATTTAGGACTTGCTGACTGACCTTTCTCCATCATTTCCTCTTCCTTACTAGCCTCTGGTAACCACTATCCTACTCTTAACTTCTAAATGTGTGTGAATATTTTGTGAAGTTTGAGGAGTTTCTTGTTCTGGGCAACCAGCACCACTAAATGTAACCTACTGGAGAAAATGGAAATTTGCTTCAGTTTAGAGGTTCCTTGTTTCACATTCCTTAAAAAAATTAGTGAGCATCTATGGAATGTCAAGTGCTCACCTAGGCTCTGGGGGAAGTGCAATACTGACCAAGACAAACAAGGGTCCTACTCTCATGGAAATGGTCATCTAGAGTTAAATGATTGAATTTAAACTAGAAGACAGAAATGATTAACACAATTTCTGTTACCAACATGTACTCTAGATGGTAAGCAGGGCAATGAGATAAAAATCAATTGGGGTAACTTTGCACAGTTAGTGACAAGATGTCCTCTCTGAGAGGGTAACATTATTGTTGAGACCTGAATGACAAGAAGCCACTATCTATGGAAGAATGTGTTAGCATTTCACGTGGATGCCAGGCATGCTTTTAATGGTTAGGCTGGAGTGATGATTTCCCTTAATGAAACAGATTAATAACTTTAGAGATGTGATAGATTTCTCAGACTGTTGTGACTCTCTTCCAGTAAATTCTGGTTATTTTTCTTAAATATTCATAAGCCAATGTGAAGAGTGAAGAGTTAATTCTTTCATGAGCTATTTAAATCTCAATTGCTATTGTATAATTTCACAAATATACCCTAGGAATGTCACTGGCTTGCACCAAGAAGTGTTCAAGTGGGTAAGTGTGATAATAGTTGAAATCACAGGGTGCTAAGGTCCTGCCTAGTTCTGTTTTGGAGGCAAGTAAGACTTTCTAAAAGAAGAAACTTCTAAATGGGGCTCTGAAGGACAAAAAATAATTTCATAGACAAGAGAGCAGGGGGGCAAAGAAGAAAAATCTCTTACACAGAGGATCATGTGCAAAGAACTCTAGAGAGGGAGAACATCATAGTACAAATGATACATTTGAGGAAATGCAAATAGTCTGCATTTGACCAAAGTGAATAGTGCAAGAAGTAAAGTGATAAGAGAGAAGGAATCCTAGAGGAATAAGCAGGTGTTAATTACAGAGGGGGCTGGGATTTGGCTCAGTGGGTAGAGTGCTGCGCTGCAGTCTCTGAGGTCCGGAGTTCAATTCCCAGCACCACATAAATGGGAGAAGGACCTGGCAATCCACTCCCAAGGCAATCCCAAAATAGTCAGCCATTGAAAACCCTATGAGGGTCGCTATGAGTCGGATACCGACTCGACGGCACCTAACAACAACAACAACAATTACAGAGGACCTAGTAAACTTTGTTAAAGACTATAGGCTGATGAAAAGGACAATGGCCATTCGCTCATTCAATCTATTTTTATTAGGTGTCTTATATGCCATGCACTATTTTAAGGGATGGAAATATATCAGTGGGCACCCAGAAGTACTTACCCTAATTTTGTCTACATTTGAGAGAGAAAGGTAAAGAATGCTTAATCAAATAAGATGAAAGGGCTTTGAAGATTTTTGAGCTTGATGTAATATGGGGGCAATTTTTTAGCTGGCATCAAAGATTAAAAGCAAAGAATATGTATATGTGGTCTGGGGTTTAGCTTAGTTGGCACTGCTCTGCACTTTCTGAGGACCTGGGTTTGATCTTCAGCACCACAAAAATTGGAAACGGATGTGGCAGTCCACTCCCCAAAACCATCCTGAAACAGTCAACCATTGAAAACCCTATGAGGGTTGCTGTGAATCAAACCCGACTCAATAACACTTAACAACAAGAACAAATATATACATGTTGACTCAGAAACTGTTTTTGTTTTAGGTGCTGTCAAGTCGTGTCCAACTCATAGCGATTCTCACAGGGTTTTCAATGGCTGCTTATTTCGGGATTGCCTCAGGAGTGGATTACCACATCCTTCTCCCATTTTTGCAGTGCTGGGAATCAAACCTGGGACCTCAGAGACTGCACAGCAGCATTCTACCAACTGACCTAAATCCCAGCCCAACATATACATGTTGTTGTTGTTAGGTGCCATTGAATCGGTATCCAACTCATAGCGACCCTCATAGGGTTTTCAATGGCTGACTGTTTCGGGATTGCCTTGGGAGTGGATTGCCAGGTCCTTTTCCCATTTTTGCGGTGCTGGGAATTGAACTCTAGACCTCAGAGACTGCAGCGCAGCACTCTACCAACTGAGCTAAATTCCAGTCCAGTATATACATGTTGTTGTTGTTAGGTGCCATCGAGAAAGTATCCGACTCATAGCGATCCTCTGTACAACAGGGGAAACACTATTGTCAGTGCTTCTCTGCTGTTCATAGGGTTTTCAATGGCAGATTGATTTTTGGGAGGGGGTTGCCAGGTCCTTCTCCCAAGCCTACGACTTCTGGTGTTCCCAGGTGGTCTCCCATCCAGGTACTAACCAGGCCTGACCCTGCTTAGCTTCCGAGATCTGAAGGGATCGGATGCCACAGGGCTACGGGTGCAGGCAATATATACATAGCACCACCAAAAAGTAGGAGAAGGATATGGCAATCCATTCCTGAAACAGTCCTGAAATAATGTCATTGACAATCCTATGAGGGTTGCTATGAGTCAGACCTGACTCAAGGACACCTAACAAGAACAAATATATACATAGCAACCACAAAAAAATGGAAGAAGGATATGGCAATCCACTCCCGAAGCAATCCCAAAACAATCAGCTATTGGAAATCCTATCAGAGTCACTATAAGTCAGACCCAACTCAACAACACACAACAACAAACACACACACACACACACACAAGTACACATGGGTTAAATACAAGAAAGGTGTGCGTCAGTGCTATAGCCTTTCATTGTAGCTCTTTAATCTCTATGTTGAGCAAATATCTGAGAATCTGGAATTTATGAAGAAGAATGCAACATCAGGATTGGAGGAAGACTTATTAACAAGCTGTGATATGCAGATGACAGAACTCTGCTCGCTGAAGGCGATGAGGATTTGAAATATTTACTGATGAAGTTCAAAGAACACAGCCTTCAGTATGAATTGCGACTTAACATCAACAAAACAAAAATCCTTACAACTAGTTCAATATGCAAGTTCATCATAAATGGAGAAAAAATTGAGGTTGTCCAAGATTTTGCTTTACTTAGTTCTATGCTCAACACCCACAGAAGCAGCAGTGAAGAAATCAGTAGATGCATTGCATTGAGAAAAGCTGTTGCAAATGGCCTTGTTAAAGTGTTGAGAAGTAAAGATGTCACATTGAAGATGAAGGTGTGCCTGATTCATGCCATAATATTTTCAGGGGCATCATATTGTTGAAAAGGGTGGACAGTGAATAAAGGAGACAGGCAAGAGTTGATGCTGAAGACAAATATTGAGTATATCATGGGTTGCCAAAAGAACCATCTGATATGGCCTACAAGAAGTGCAACCAGAGTGCTCCTTGGAAGCAAACATGGCTAGACTGCATCCTACATAGTTTAGACATATTGTCAGGAGGGATCAATTCCTACAGAAGGATATGTTTAAGAGAGTGGTAGGTCAATGAAAAAAAGAAAGACCCACTGTAGATGGATTGACATGATGGCTACAACAATGGGCTTAAACAATAAAAAAAAGATTCTTGTGTGTACCATCAAGTTGGATCCAACTCAGAGTGTCCCTATGTACAATAGAATGAAACAGTACCCCACACTGTGCCAGGTACATGGTCTTTTTATATTTGAGCCCAATGTTGTAGTCAGTAAGTTTCTTCTCTTTTTGAGTCATACTACATCAGGCAAAAGGAAGCCCCAGGGACTTGACACCATTTCTGTTAGTAAGGTCAACTCTTCTTTAAGGAGGAAACCCTTCCCCAGTCATTTTTTGAATGCTTTACCATCTGGGGGGCTCATTTTCTAGCACTATATTTGTCAATGCTTCTTTGATCTTCGTAGGGTTTTCAGTGGCTAATTGTTTTCAGAGTGGGCTGCCAGGTCGTTCTCCCTAGTCTGTCTGGAAGCTCAGCTATCACTTTTCTGAATGAAACTAAACTGCTGTTTCTTAAACACAAGGAAAACCTTTTGCTTCTTCTTGAGCTTCTTCTGGGAAGGACTGCTCCATATCCCTGTATCCTGTGGGGTCTCCATAGTCAGTGTTAGTAGAAAGAACAATGGATGAACTGGTAGCAAAAGGGATATTGATTTCTTAAATTATTTGGAGCTCAATAAATTATATGGTTGCCCAGAGATTCTTTAATAATGTGCTTTTAAGGTTAGGAGTGTGTCATCTAAACTTCTCTGCCATGGAACTTTCCAGAAATTGTACTAAACTTCAGGGGAATATGCTATTGTAATACTGACAAATTCAAGGTACTCTTTATTTCCCAATGTATTTGCCTTATAGCATTTAAGAATTGGTCACATATATAAGTTGAATCTAAAAAGTACTGTTTTGTGGTTGAGCAAATTTTGATAAGTATTATTAATTTTGCTAAGATGGTATAATTATACTTAGTTTTAAAAACCATCTATACTTTACCAACAGGGTAAGTTTCATTGAAGCACTGATTGTTCTAATGAACAATGCTCCAAATTGCTACCAACTTGTTATTTTGAGAGAGAAGAAAGGAGTCTAGTTTTAAGCCTCTGTCTCTTTAAAACAAAATGTGAGGTGGTAAACTACATGGCACTTTTGATTATATGTTGAAACCACACTAAGTCCCTGAAATCCATGAGAATATTGCACTCTCATCTTTTGTGCAGAATGCTCACATGAATGCCTACAGGAACCAATCCAGAAGCAAATTGCTGCTGATAGTAACTGACAACATGAATTACTGCACTCTCAGAGACTCTGCCAGGATCAACCCATATGATCTCATTTCTGCTCATATGGCAAGCCGAATTTGTGCATGAGCTAGAACCAGCCTCTCAAGTTCACGGAATTGCAAGGGCTCTCTGCAGTTGTTTGAAAATAGCCAGCACCTTTGAAATGAATCACTGTGGCATCTCATCAGCTCATACTTATAAAACTAGTTTTGCCTTTGCTGAGTGTCTAATCCTGAGCATGTAAAGTCCCTTAGAAAAAGGAGAAACTGACTCATTTGTTTGTCATATGAATGTCAGGAAGTCAATGAATGCTGAGGACATCAATTTCTCCTCAGCAAACTGACCTGCTTCTGGGTCTACCACTTGTTGTGGTCCATTTGAAGACACTTTGCTGTTGGTAATTGCCATGTTGATTCATAACAACTTTCAGAAATCTTTAATGTGGAATGACTAAGAACATTGAAAAAAGAACGATTCATTAGAAATGCTCAATTGAACTAAAATATATAATGACAGGAAATGCTCTAAAATGATTGTGTATTTGTGTATACCAACAAAATTGAGATTACTAGAATATGGTTCAAATGTGAGAAGAGCTCATCTCCTATATATGTTTATATATATGCATGTATATATATACATGTATGGATATATATATACATACACATACACATACATACATACATACATACATACATACATACATACATATCTGGAAAGGAAAGCAGAACCTGGAAACATTCATCCAAAGGATGAAATTATGGATCCAATATTCTTAACCCGAGATCAATCTTGAGTGTGCTTTCATTGTTTCAGTTTATTCTAAAACCCACCTAAATAGTACCAACTTGAAAGGAAAACCCTGCATGATTTAATGCCTTTGCCCATCATTAACAATATAATACAGTTTCTGGAAAAACACAGACTTTCAAGGTCTTGAACTCTGTTCTTGGCATATAAAACACCTTCCAGGTCATCTTTAAAGACAAATTTATTTCTAATTCTTAACTCTACACATGTTTTCTGTTAATAAGTTGGAATCATAAACATGATTGCTACTCACTCCTTTATTTATTTATTTTAGAAAGTATTGAGTTCTCTTGAAACAATGGTCCGTTGAAAATGAGACCTATTGCAATAGAGGGGAAAAAGCCTTTCTTTCTCTGGTTCATGTTTTGCTTTCTCTAGAAGAAGTGATGGATTTCTGCCCTTGCAGGGCATTTCTCCCAAGTTAGCACTGCTGTAATGGAAAGAGGAAACATGGAACCACTTTGTTTGTCAGGGGCAGGCTGGCATATTGAAGACAATTCACAGGGAAAGTTTTTAGATTGCAGAGCCTTTTCCGTCTGGGAAAAGTCAGAAATCCCGATATAGGAAGATGGGATAATTCCATATAGCAATGGTTGCATAGAGAAATAGGAATTTCTCTCTCAACTTATATGTACCACAGACATATCCTGTCCAGAAGATTCAAAACTCAACTGATTACTTCTTGTGCCTCCTCCTACATTCCTGATCACAACAAAAACTCCACTTTCTATCCAAGCAGAAAAGCAGAGAAACTTGGTGTTTCCTCTTGACTCCTTTATGTCCCTTGTGTGCCATAGCGAATCAATCAGTAAGTGCTGTCAATTGTAAGCTAATTTCTAAACTCTTCAATTCTATTCCATGTTCTGCTTTTTCACACTAAGTCCACATATGTTATCTTCTTTACAAAAAAGCACCGTAGCTTCTCTAGTCTTGTTTTTTCCGGTCATATCTTTATACTTTATAAAATATACATCTGCTCATTTCATTCTTCTGCTTAAAAGACTCCCCACTGCTTTCAAGAAAAAAAAAAAATCTAAGCTCTCTTGAACAGGATATTTACACTCCAATCAGCATTCTTCCTCCCACCCTTGCTTCATCATAGACTCACCCTTGCTTCATCATAGACTGCCTTACATGCTCTCTGCTTCTCTTTCTTCTCCTGGATAATTCCTACCTATCTTTTACATTTTGAGTTGGTTATTACCTCATCCTGGAAGACTTCTCTTGACCCCCCCCTGGAAGACTTCTCTGGCCCCAAAGGGTCTTGTTGTGACCAGAATGCCAATACATCATGCATCTTTGGGTAAGCTTAGTGATTTCATTTTTGCTGTTCAGCAGCTAGCATAGTACTTGGTACATTGTAGGTGAATGAATACCTGCAACAGGGATTAATCAGAGAAAGGCACACAGAGAAGGTAGAGTTGTGCTGACTCATACTTGAGGGAGGAATCAGCAAAACAGAGAAAGATTTTTAAAGCAGAAGGATAATATAATATGTGCAGAAGCATGAGAGAGCTTGCCATGTTTAGAGAACTACAAGTGGTTTAAGATTTCTAGAGAATAAAGGGTGAGATACAGAATTCTGTGGTGAGCCATGTTCAATTCTATACTTATAATAATCCATGACCAGCTCCTCTCAAATGTCAGAAAGACTTCTTAAGGCTGTAGGCATAGTTGTTGTTGTTGTTGTTGTTAGGTACCCTATGTACAACAGGCAAAACACTATTGTCAGTGCTTCTCTGCTATTCATAGGGTTTTCAATGGTGGATTGATTTTTTGGGGAGTGGGTTGCTGGGTCCTTCTACCAAGCCTATAGCACTAGGAGTTTGCAGGGGGTCTCCCATCCAAGTACTAACCAGGTCCGACCCTGCTTTGCTTCCAAGATCTAATGGGATCAGACACCACAGTGCTACAGTTACAAGTGTAGATATAGTTAAGAATGAAGAAATGTCTAAACAGGATCATGTGATGTGTGATATTATTACACATTTAACATTTACAAATTTTCCCCTTGACACAAAAATCACAATACAGCTTAATTTTGTTATTTATGAGAAATTATGCGGGTTATACAAGAATATTTTGCTCATGGTAGACTACAAAAGGTGGTAATTAGGTGATGTGACACAAGTTTGAAGTTATGAGACAAATGCCTTCTTTTAATATTGTCATATAACCCTGGAACCATATGTAGAGCCTCTTGGCTCTAGACTTACAGGTAACATCAAGTCTAAATTTGAGAATGTGAGCTTGGAGCCTAATGATTCTACACACTTGCATCTTGTTTTCTTCTCACAGTTCCTGCCTGTGAAATACTTGCATAGGAATTCCTGAGGAGGCATTTACTTCTGTGTGCTCTCTCTGCTTATTTTCAGTTTTTGCTTGTAACTACTTGAAAATGGAAAAGAAATAAAATGTGTAAAAGAGAAAAGGAAAAATGTGAAAAAATCTGAATAGAATAGAAAGAACATCTTAAAAAATGTTTAGAAAAATGTTTAGCAGTTAAAAAAACTGCTGAGATAAAGAATGTTTTAAAAGTAAAGGAAAGCCTATGCACAATTTCAGGTAAAACTGGTCACTAGCATAAAATGGAAATAATTACTATAGTTGAAAAAAATTGTCTAAGTGTGATTTCTTCAGGCAAAACAGTGGGTGCAGGAACAAGTAGGCCAATCTGGGAGCAACTTAGTGAGCAAACAGACCTCCCTGACCTTGCTGAAAGGTTCAACTATTCCTTCTCCAGAGAGACAGAAAAGTTCAAACTGCATGTAGAACTAATCTCCAAAGAAAATCATCAATTTATTTAAGATAATTTCTCTATATGCTAATTTATATATCTATACACAATTTTCTTTCTTTCTTTCTTTTCCTTCCTTCCTTCCTTCCTTCCTTCCTGTCTTTTTCTTTCTTTCAACTCTGTTGTAGATATTTTCCCTTTTTGCTGTCAGATAAGTCATGAGATGTCTATAAGAATATTCACAACAGGAAATGTGCTTATATTTATGAAAGAAGCCTTTATCCTTCTATTCTCTGTTAGAATCTCTAAAAACCTTCATCTGGATCAAAATTTTGCAGATTATTTTAGTTCTTGATTCAAGTTTGTTAGAAGAGTACAAAATTTATATACCAGGCTTTTCTCACTCTGGAATTGGTGTGAACATTTTCCTTCCCAGGGTGTGGTCAGGTCCTGGTGACCTTCCAGATTCTCTGCATCAAGGCCTGCCTTTGTCCCTGCCTCCTCCTTGGGGTTGCTGTCACTTTTGGATGTGGACTAGGGATACAGGGCAGCAAAAGGTCTTGAAGAGCCTTAGTTAAACTTCCAAACAGGTTAGCAGGATTTGCAAACCCTGGTTTTCTGTTTTTTTCTCTACATTGTCTACTGTGGCATAGGTCTTTGTTTCTTAGAAGGAGAAAACTGAGGTTCAAACAGATGTGCCTCATGATCAGTGACTCAGTGGTAAAAATCTATTTAAGATGAACACAGCTTCCTTATCTATTGCTCTTCTGTTTTTATTTTGATTTTTCTCGATATTTGGCTTATGGGTATTTGTTCATTAGGAGAATAGGGATAAATATCATTTTATATTTAAAGTGTCTTTTATATACAAATTACTGAAAAAATGGCCAGACTTATAATATTTCATTTAGAGTTGTATAAATATGCAGATATTAAAGTAGGCAACTTACAGGTTATCATAACCTCACTTTTGTTCTTAATATAAGCAACAAGGAAGATGAGAGGTAGAAGTTTCATTTTTTAACTTTTAAACCATTGGAAAGTCTCAGTGGCACCAGTTTTCAAAATAGTATTTTTTCTATTTTAGTGAAACACAAGAGAAAGATAGCAAGACCAATGTTAACTTCTAACTTGTCTATATAACATTTAAATAGTTGTCATGATTAAAAATGCCTTGCACATTTAGTAGATATCTTTAACTTCCTCAGTGAGGTTCTTAATATTAAAAACTATCATTAATTTGTTCCTCTGTTTTCTGTCCCTGGTACATATTTCTATGTGTTAAGCCCTTGAAAATAGCCTTCTGGCTCAGAACTTTCAGAATTCCGACATTGTCCCCTGGTCACCCATTGGTTGCGTGTAGGGCATTGTCCGGAAGGCTTGTTGTGCTTGGAGGTGGGGACTTCTAGCTGGTTAGGAAGTCTTTCTTGGGCTTGAAAGTAGGGTCTGGAGTAAGGCATGAGTTTCAAATCTAGAAACCATCCGTGAGCTCTGGTAAAGAAGGGAGAAAAAGAAAGATACTCTACTCTGAACAGGTTTTGGCTATCATCTAGAATTTAATTGCGAGGTGGGTATAAAGGAAAGCTTTTAATCATAGAAACTACTTTGGGAAAAGATCGGATGATTTTAAATCAAGTGTATGTAAAATTTTGTACTTATTCAAATAATGATATATGTCAAATTTACCATATAGCTATTGAACATAATGTGTGCTATACAAAGGGCAATGCAGAATTCCAATACAACATAGATTGATTCATCTCTTTATTCAAAAAGTATTGAGTGTATTCTATAAGCCAGATGCTATAACAGATGCTGAAAATCATGTAAACAAGCACAATGCAATCTCTACTATAAAATAGTCTAACTTAAAAAATACAGTGTCTTGGTGTGCACAGTAACTCATGCCTGTAATCCTAGTAACTCAGGAGGTAGAAGCTGGAGGATTGCAAGTTCGAGACCAGAGACAGCCTGTAATTTGACGAGACCCCATCACAAAATGTAAAAAACAAAACAAAACAAAAACCAGGTTGGGCATGCAGTGCAGTGGTCCAGCGCTTGCGAGGCCCTGGGTTCAACCCCCAGTACTGGGAAAAAAAAAAAAATACAGTGTGTCAGCCAGGCACCATAGCACACATTTGTAATTGCACCACTGAGGAGGCTGAGGTGGGAGGATCACAAGTTCTAATCCAGTCTGGGCTACACAGCAAGTCCCTGTCTCAACAAAACAAAACAAAACAAAACAAGAAAAAAACCACCCCCTCTCCAAGTCTCTTGATATACAATATTAAGTAAAAGCAGGAAAATACCTACTTTTAAAATCTCCAATTTCTGCTATGATGATATGAAAATTGTATATAAATGGAGAATTAACTATTAACCATTTTCTTGTTTAGTTTCTATAACAGAATGAAAAGTTATTTAACATAATTATTTAATAACTTAAATAATGTAATAATCAAAATACATTGAAAAGAAATAATTTGTATTTTGGTAGCTGATATATTTTGGCCCAGTAAAAAAGACTTCAAGAAAAAAATAACACCCTTTAACAGCTATGTGGAATTTGTTTCAGAAACTCTGATAATACTAGATCCCTTGGTGATAACAGTTTATTATTAATCATTACTATTTTTTTTCTTACAGTACTGGGGATTTAACCCAGTGCCTTGTGCATGCTATGAAAGTGCTCCACCACTGAGTTATATCCCCAGCCCTTCGTTGTTAAGCATTGCTTTCTATTTTTAAAATTACCTTTGATTTTTTTCCTGCCTTCTCATTATTCTTTCCTCATAGTATCCAGAAAAAAAGGACCTCTGGACCTGCATTGAAAACTTGGCTCAAATCCTAGCTTTGCTCTTGGTGGTTGTGTAACCTTGAGAAGTTACATTTATCCTCTTTTGGCTTTGTTTCTTCATCTGTAAAATGATAGGATTATATTGAATAATAGTTGAGGTCCCTTCCAATTTTAGCTTTCTTTGGTTCTTTAATTTCCTGGATTTGAGGGTAGAATATAGGACATGAACATGAACATATGTTGAAATATGTTATTAAAAATATACACAACCCAGAATTTTGGATTTAGTTGGGGTTATGAATGAGTTCTGATTTGCCTGTACCACAATACAGACTTCTGTACTCTGCTATATTTAACCAATTTATATTTTCTGAGGGTTAAGTGAGGCATTCACAATGAACATAGCATTTAATCACAGAAACTCAGGGCCATCTCAAAATCTACATAATGACATTGTCTTTGATGAGGATAGGTGCCATTCAGATAATATGGTTCAGGTTAAGTCCTACATCACAGCACTAGTATATTGTTGTTGTTAGGTGCCTTCGAATCAGTGTCCCGCTTATAGCGACCCTATATACAACAGGCAAAACAGTATTATCTCTGCTATTCATAGGGTTTTCAATGGCCATTTTTTCTTTTCTTTTCTTTTTTTTTCTTTTCTTTTTCTTTCTTTCTTTTTTTGGGGGGTGGGGGTGGGAGATTGGGTTGCCAGGTCCTTCTCCCAAGCCTATAACACCTGGTATTCCCAGGTGGTCTCCTATCCAAGTACTAACCAGGCCTGAGCTCTGCTTAGCTTCGGAGATCTGATGGGATCTGATGCCACAGTGGTACTGCTGTAGGCCAGCACTAGTATGCAGGCATCCTATTAAAGCAGGCCTAAGATCCCAATTTACTTCTGCCATCTCTCCACTCACTCTTTCCTAATTCCTTCCCAACTTGCAAGTATTCTGTGCCTTCCTTATGCCTAATTCACATATATTCAGTCTGAGATGAAAATTAACTGAGTGCAGCTCTCTCTTGCTTAGCGGTTTGTAAGGCTCAAGGGAGAGGATTGTGTCTTCTTCATCTTTGTATTTCCTTTAGAGCCTGGCACAGAGTACGTACTCAATAATTTATGTTGAAGTAGGTCATTAATTCAGTAGCTGAAACTTTTGAATTTAAAATCAACTAAAAGTGTCACCTCCTCAAGTCCCAGTGCAAGGTTAGAAATTTTAGAACATACTGAAAACAGAAGGCGAATGTGGCAGAATGGCTTCCCAGGAGGAGTCCCATCTCTGTCATGCTGTGGGAACCTTGGGAGTTTAGTCAAGCTGGAAGAAGATTTTTGCATGGGGTCATAGGTAGAGACTCCAGATGACTTTGTATTTACTTGCATGATGAAGTTCCCCTGTGGACAGCCTTGTCAGTGGGCTGTTCTCCTACCTGGGGCTGTCCACATTCTCCCACAGAGCCTGGTTATGGGTTATGCTATGTCATTACCTCATTCATTGCTTACTATCTACACAGGTCTACGCTTTTTTCTTGGACAAAGGTGTGTTAACCAGAACACAGAGGAAGACACTAAATTAAAAAATTGTTGTTCTTCTTATTGTTAGATGTGGTTGAGTCAAGTCCAACTCACAGCAACCCTCATGGAGTTTTCAATGGCTGACTGTCTTTGAGATTGCTTTGGGAGTGGATTGCCATGTCCTTCTCCCACAAAGTTAAAAATATATGTATTTAATAGTAAAATAGACTGATTTATGTCGTATTTGGGAAAATGTCATTCTTCTCAGTTAAAATCACTTTTATTTTTCTAGTTTTTCTCTATAAATCTAGTAATGTGTCTATATTGAAATTTCTTAATCAATTTTAAATACTATTCATGGTTTTCTGATTTGAATGTCATAGATTTAACTTCTCCAAACATTATTTGACTTTTCCTGCACTCTTATTCCCAATGTTTGATGTAGTAGTATTTATTTCAGTTTTTCTGCTTGATACTGTAACTTTTCTATGTCTGAAGTAGAAATGTACTCTATTTATTTTCCCTTCAAATTTAGATACATCTCTTGAGTGAATTTTATGTAAGATGGCTGGAAAACTTCCTGGATCTTTTCCTCTACCTGAACTCTCTCATCTTTCCTTTAATATTCATCAGCTATAACCTTTCTTTCACATTTAAATTTTATGCTGGAAATGTAATTAAATCCATCATAGAATTATCCTAAAGCCAATTGTATGGACTTATTCAACCCTCATCTTGCCCCCTGATTGGTAATCAAAGATCTCCCCTTGATTACCCAAGGAATGACATCTGGTTTCACTCTTTATTTGAATGTCACTCCTAAATTGGTTGCACCTAGCCCCTCAAACCCCCACCTGATTGTTATCTTGAGGCAGTTAAGGCAGTTAGTTACCCAAGGGCTATATAAACTAAGCTGGCTCTGCATGTGAGAGAGCAGAGGAAGCAGAAGAGCTGGTGGCTGGAGCTGGTGGTGTGGTTGCTGGTGAGAGCTGTGGCTACTGATGGTAATGCTGAGAGCTATGAAGTAGCAGGTGGTAGAGAGAGCTGGTAGCGAAGAGGAAGGAGGCAGGTATCTGGTGATGATGGAGCTGCTGATGGTGATGCTGCTGGCTGGTAGCTTCCTGCTAGTAACTCTCTCTCCATCTGACCACGATGAAGATAGACCTCTCTGGATTCGACCAGCAACACGGAAGCATCTCTCCTCATGATCACTGATACCAGGAGCAACTAGATGGTGCTTTCAAGGACTGCAAGCAAGCTGAGGACAGTCCCTTTGCCCAGTGCCTAGGGACAAAAACTGAGGACAGTGTCTGGTCCCAGCACCGGAGGCAGAAGAGCCACAGCTGCCCCTGAGGGAGCAGAAAGAACTGCTAACACTTAGGCTGTTAACTCCTTTGGGTTTCTCTCTACCCTTGTCAGGGCAGAGAGAGGCCTTTTCTTTTCTCCCACTTGCCCCACATAGAGGTGGCCCCTGAACAAGGGAACACACAAAACCTGTTTGGGTTTCTCTCTGCCCATGTCAGGGCAGAGAGAGGGGGAGGGAGAGGGGGAGGGAGGGAGGGAGAGGGGGAGGGAGAGGAGGAGGGAGGGAGGGACGGAGAGAGGGAGAGAGGGAGGGAGGGAGAGAGAGAGAGAGAGAGAGAGAGGATATAAAGAGCTGCTTTTTGTCCCTGCAAGGCAAAAGCACCCGAGGCTTTTCCTTTCTCCCCATCTCCGCTTGCTCATGGTGATCCTGAGGGCTGCAGGAGTCCATGCTCCTTACCCCAGGGTCCTGAATGACTTGTGATTAAGACATCTGTGGGCATGGCGGCACCTCCCCTCTGACTCTGAACATGCATGCCAGACCAGGAGATGCATGCCCCTAGCCGATAAACAGTTTTTTCCTAACTTGTGTAAATGTTAAGAAGTATGGATTCAAATGTTGCTAGGTGCTGTCAAGTTGGGTCTGATCCATAGCAACCCTATGTACAACAGAATGAAACATTCCCTGATACTCTGCCAGGCACACAGTCTTTCTTATGTTTAAGCCCATTGTTGGAGTCACTGTGTCAATTCATCTAATTGACTGTCTTCCTTTTTTTTCGTTGACCTACTTCTCTCTCAAACATGATGTCCTCCAGGGATTGGTCCTTCCTGACATCATGTCCAAAATATATCAGACAGAGTCTAGCCATCCTTGCTTCCAAGGAGCACTCTGATTGCACTTCCTCTAGGATAGAATTGTTGGTTTTTTTGGCAGTCCATGGTACATTCGATATTCATCTCCAGCACCATAAATCAAAAGCATCAGTGCTTTTCCTGTCTCCCTTATTCAGTGTCAAACTTTTACAACTGTATGATGTAACTGAAAATGCCATAGCATGAGTCAGGCACATCTTCATCTTCAATGTGATAGCTTTACGTTTCAACATTTTAAAGAGGTGTTTTGCAACAGCTTTTCCCAATGCAATGCATCTTTTGATTTCTTCACTGTTGCTTCTATGGGTGTTGAATGTAAAAGCAAATAAAGCAAAATCTTGGACAACCTCAATCTTTTCTCCATTTATCATGAAGTTGTGTACTGAACCAGTTGTAAGGAGTTTTGTTGGTGTTGAGGTGTAATCCATACTGAAGGTTGTGTTCTTTGATGTTCACCAGTAAGTGTTTCAAATCATCTTCACTTTCAGCAAGCAGAGTTATGTTATCTGTATATTGCAGGTTGTTAATGAATTTTCCTTCAATCCTGATGCTGCATTATTCTTCATAAATTCCAGCTTCTTGGATTATTTGCTCAACATAGAGATTGAAGAGGTCTGGTGAAAAGATTCCACACTGATGCACACCTTTCCTGACTTTAAACCAGGCAGTTTTTCCTTGTTCTGTTTGAATGACTGCCACCCTGTCCAGGTACAGATTCCTCATGAGTACAATTAAGTGCTCTGGTATTCCTATTCTTTGCAATGTTATCCATAATTTATTATGATCCATAGTCAAATGCCTTTGCATAGTCAATGAAACATAGACATCTTTTTGGTATTCTCTTCTTTTGGCTAATATCCATCTGACATCAGCAGTGATGTCCCTGGTTCCACACCCTCTTCTGAATCTGGCTTGATTGTCTGAGAATTCTCTGTCTATATACTGCTACAGCCACTTTTGAATGATTGTTAGCAAAATTTTACTTGCATGTGGTATTAATGATGTTGTTATTAGGTTCTGTAGAATCAGGTCTTTCTTTCTTTCTTTTCTTTTCTTTTTTCTTTCTTTTTTTTTTTTTTTTTTTTTAACTTTTTTGAGAGAGTGTCTTGCTAAATTGCACAGACTTCCTCTGGCCTCAAATTTGCTATCCTGCCTCCGCCTCCCAAGTCACCGGGA
Organism: Pedetes capensis; assembly: GCA_007922755.1. Lineage (NCBI taxonomy): Eukaryota > Metazoa > Chordata > Mammalia > Rodentia > Pedetidae > Pedetes > Pedetes capensis. The sequence continues at coordinate 89,557 of VMDO01007418.1, forward strand.
TTACAGGTATGCACAACTGTGCCCAGCTCCCCTCATAGGATTTTCAATAGTTGATTGTTTCAAGATTGTTTTGAGTGGATTGCCATGTCCTTCTCCCATTTTTGTGCGGCTGGGGATTGAACCTAGGTCTTCAGAGTGCACAGTGTAGCTCTCTACCAACTGAGCTATACCCTAGCTCTGATATTAATGATATCATTTGCTAATTTCCACATTTGGTCAGATCTCCTTTCTTAGGAATAGGCATAAATATGGATCTCTTTCAGTCAGTTGACCAGGTAGCTATTTTCCAAATCTCTTGGCATAAAGAAGTTACCACCTCTAGTGCTGCATCTGTTTGTCAAAACACCTCTATTGGTATTCTGTCAATTCCTGGATCCTTGTGTTTTGCCAATTCCTTCAAGGTAGTTTCCACTTCTTCCTTCAGTACAATTGGTATGGATTCAAATGGGATGCTAAATTATACTCTTTTTTCCCATGTGTTCAATGTTATGACCCTCAGCACTTAGAGAACACTATTTTTATCCTTGAAGCCAGATAGATTGTCTTTTATTACACATGTCTTAAAGTATACCACATTCTGATTGCTTCTTATGTGGAACTAGTGGTTTTATACTCAATGTTTTTCCTGTAGATTCTAATTGCCTTTCCTTTTTCTTCTTGAGAGAAGAAACATGGCTTCTTTACTATATCACGAAAATGTTTGAGATTCATGCTTATTTTCCCAGTTAAAAACACAGAATGTTCTGAGCCAGGTGTGGTAGTGCACGCCTGTAATCCCAGTGGCTCAGGAGGCGGAGGCAGGAGGATCACAAGTTCGAGACCAGAGGCAGTATGCATAACTTAGAGAGACCTTGTCTCAAAAAGTAAAAAAAAAAAAAAAAAAAAAAAAAAAAAAAAAAAAAAAAAAAAAAAAAAAAAAAAAAAAAAAAAAAAAAAAAAAATGGTCTGGGGGTACAGCTCAGTGGTCTAGCACTTGCAGAGCATGCAAGCACAAGGCCCTGGGTTCAACCCCCAGTACCACAAAAAACCAACCAACCAAACAAACAAACAAAAAACACAGAATGTTCTATTGACACTGTTCTTAGAGCCTTTTGACTTCCTAGTTTAATTTGGGCATTGCTTTCTACGCTTGCTATGCACCATTACTCTTGGATTTCTCTTTATTTTATTTTTGGATTCATTCACCATTTTAGGTATCTCCATCCTCATCTTTCTTGGCTTTTACTTTTACTTTGTTGGAGTATATTTGTAAGTAGTTTCATCAGAAAGGATTTATTGAGGAGGAGGACTGGATTCGTGGTAGTTGCTTTTCTTTGCATATCCAAACTTTTTTTTACTTAACCTCGCATTTGATTGTTATTTGGCTGAGCATATACTTCTAGGTTCAAAGTAACTTGTACTCACAGTGTCGATGGCATTGCTCCAGTGCTCTCCTTTTTTTTTTCCCCCAATGTATGTCTAAATATGACTCTTTGCATTCAACCTGCTGAGCAAATATTCCATGGCCCTTTCAGGTTGTTGGCCTTGAAACATTTTCTTCTCCCTCTTCCTCCCCACCCTTCCTCCTTCTCCTCTTCTTCTTCTTCTGCCTCATGTCCCTCTATTTTGTTTGTCTTCTGTCTGGAACTCCAAAATTGGTTGAACATTGTGGATTGGGAGTTTTTGACACTATCTTCTCTTTCATCTGTTTCATCTTTTTTCTACATTATGTATAACAACAACATGTTCTGATACATTTTTGTTTTATAGCTCTCCTATGAATTTTTAAGTCTGCAGCCGTAGCCCTGTGGCATCCGATCCCATCAGATCTCGGAAGCTAAGCAGGGTCGGGCCTGATTAGTACCTGGATGGGAGACCGCCTGGGAACACCAGAAGCTGTAGGCTTGGGAGAAGGACCTGGCAACCCCCTCCCAAAAATCAATCTGCCATTGAAAACCCTATGAACAGCAGAGAAGCACTGACAATAGTGTTTCCCCTG